>DWRP01000023.1:0-63795 GCA_018231245.1 Gorgopas trochilus
GCCGCCTCCCGCTTTGCGCACTACCTGAAGGTGATTATGCGCGACAAGGTCGGCAGCTTTATGAGCCGCGATGACGTGGATCGCTATCTCAACAACTGGATTGCAGATTACGTATTACTGACTGACAGCGCCCCGCAGGAGATCAAAGCGCGTTATCCGCTGCGCGAAGCGCGGGTGGACGTGAGTGAAGTGCCTGGTAAACCGGGCGTTTATCGCGCAGTCGTGTTCCTGCGCCCGCACTTCCAACTGGAAGAGTTGACAACCTCTATCCGCCTGGTTGCTGAACTTCCGCCGCCAGCAACAGCATGATAAAAAAGGAAAATAAACCATGGATGCGATTTTTTTAAAGCTCGATGATGTTAAAGGTGAAAGTCAGGTCGAAGGATTTAATGACCAAATCGAAATTATGTCCTTCAGCCATAACGTGGCGATGCAGGTTACCAACGACGTCAGCAACACTGAACGCACCTCCGGACGGGCACATGTCGGAGAAATGTCACTGACTAAGTTTGTCGATCTTGCCACGCCGAAACTTAATGAATACTGCTGCAGCGGAAAGATGGTGAAAACAGCTGTGCTGACGCTATGTCGTAATGATGACGCCAAAATGCTGCCATTTATCGTTTACACCCTGGATAACGTGATTATCTCGCATCTGAGCGTTAGCGGTGGTTCCGGCGGTAAACCGGTCGAAACCATGTCGCTGAACTTCACCAAAATAAAATGGGAAATCACCGCTCAGAAACTGGGGGGTCAGAAAGAGGGCAATGTTTCTTCCGTCTGGGATATGGCGATGAATAAGAAATGATCAAATCCTCCATCCCGGTCGCGCTGTTTGACAGGCTACAGGATGAGGAGATCGCCCCGCGAGAATCGGTGCGCCGGGAGCTGAGACGACTGTTCAACTCCCGCGCCCCGGCGGATGCCGATGCGCTACCGCCGCTGCTCGCCTGGGGCGTGCCGGAATGGCACGGCCTGAACGGGGGCGATGAGCGGGTGCTTGACTGGTTTTGCCGCCAGCTTCGCGCCGCCATTTTACGCCATGAGCCGCGCATCCAGGCGCTCACGGTGCGTGCCGAAGAGGCGCATCATCAGACGCTGACGCTGCATCTCGACGTCATGCTGCACAACGACGACAGGCCGCTGACGCTGAACTTGACCTATCTGCACGGTAGCTGGCGGTAACCTCCGCGGGAGAAGATCAATGGACGATCGATTGCTTGAAGATTATATGCAGGAGCTCAAATGGCTGCGCGCCGCCAGCGGCGAGTTCGCCCGTCGGCACCCGCACGTCGCGGCCCGCCTGCGGCTGAGCGAGTTCGATTGCCCCGATCCCCACGTCGAGCGGCTGCTGGAAGGCTTTGCGCTGCAAAGCGCCCGGCTGCATCAGCGCCTTGACGACGGCTTTGGTGAGCTGTGCGAATCGCTGCTGGAGCAGCTCTCTCCTCACGTCATGCGTCCTTTCCCCGCCTGCGCGACCGCCTGTTTTACCCCCGATCCGCTGGCGGGCGATCTCAGCCAGGGCTATCCGATCCCCGCCGGGACGCCGCTCTACGCGCTAAAGGCAGGCGGAGAAACCCTCTGGTGGCGCACGGCGCTTGCCCACATCCTGTGGCCGCTGGCTATCGACGATGTTGCCTGGTGCGACGCCGCGCAGGCCCGGCAGCTGAGCGGGCTGCCGCAGGCGCGCGCCGCGCTTCGCATCACGCTGCGCTGCCTGCCGCCGCATCGGTTTTCGACGCTGGCGATAGACCGCCTGCGGATCCATCTCTGCGGATCGCCGCAAATCAACGCCGCGCTGTTTGACCTGCTGTACGCCCACGCGATGGGCCCGCGCCGCCCGCTGCCGGTGGGGCTAATGAATGCCGGAGAGATTTTGCCCAGCGATCCGGGCGTGGAGTCCAGCGCGCTGGCGCTGAGCGCGTGGATGAACTGCCCGCAGGCGCTGATGTACTTCGACCTGCCGCTCCCCGAGACGGGCGACGGCGACACGCTGACGCTTTACATCCCGTTCGACAGGGCGCCGCAGGCCGCGCAGCACGTTCAGCCCGGCGATATCCGCCTGGGCTGCACGCCGGTGGTGAACCTTTTCACCCGCACCGCTGAACCGCTGCTGGCCGAACACACCCGCAGCGAGCATCGGCTGGTGGCGGATCATCACGACAGCAACGTGCAGATCTATCGTCTGCAGGAGCTGTGGATGAGCCGCCGCGAGGAGGCCTGGCGCGTCCCGCCGTACTATTCGGCGCGTGGGCACAGCGATGCCCGCTGGTTCTGGCACGCAAGGCGCAATCGCCTTCAGGGGAACGAACTGTGGCTTACGCTGGTGGACAGCCGGTTCGATCCGTTTGAACGCGCGGAGGAAACCAGCCTGACGGCAAAGCTGTGGTGTACCAACGGCGACAGCGCGGCGCAGCTCTGTGCGGGAGCCGCGCTTACCTTTGAACAGCCCGGCCCGGTGGCGCAGGTTTGCCTGCTCGGCACGCCGACGGCGCCTTCTGCACCGGCCTCCCGGCGGGAAGCGCGCTGGAAGCTGCTCTCAACGCTGGCGCTCAACCATCTGTCGCTGGCGGAAGGGGAAGCGGCGCTGGAGACGCTGAAGGAGCAGCTGGCGCTGTATGCCCCTTCTGCCGCTTCACCCGCTATCTGGCAGCAAATTAACGGCATCTGCGGGATGCGCTGTCAGCGGGTGAGCGAACACCGCGGGCGGGACGCCTGGCGCGGCTGGCGAAACGGTATCCGGGTGACGCTGGAGCTCGATCCGCAGGCGTTTACCGGCAGCAGCCGCCTGCTGTTCGCCGGCATTATCGCCCGCTTTCTGGCGCGCAATGCCACCGCGAACGGTTTTGTGCATACGGTATTGCAGGACGAAGGAGAGGAGCTGTCGCTATGGACAGAAGCCGACCGAACCGCGCTGATAGCGTAATGGCGCAGCTGAGGCGCGAGCCGTGGCGCTTCTCGCTGGAGCAGTGCGTCCGCATTCTGGAGGCGGCGGGTGAAGCGCCCGAGCTGCGGGGCGATCTGGGGCTGGCGTTTAGTCCGGCAGAAGTGAGTTCGCTGGAGGAGGACGCTCTCCAGGTGCGCAGCCTGGGGCCGGGCGGTGCGGACGGCGTGCTGCCCTACGGCTGGCTGGAGTGGCTGCAGCAGGCGACGCAGGATAAAAACCGCGCGCCGCAGGACTTTATCCACCTGTTTGAACAGCGCTTTATTCAGCATCACTGCCGCAGCCTGAGTTTGTATCGGCTGGCGACGCCCTACGCTCGCCGCGAGGACGCGCCGGGGCTGGCGGTGATGCGGGCGCTGTGCGGCTTCGACGTGGAGGCGATGAAAAAGCATGAGGCTGCGCTGATGCATTGCGCGGGGCTTATCAACCGCAGGCGCTCAACGGCGGGATTTGTCGCGCTGGTGGCGGAGGTGCTCGGCATTACCGTGGAGCCTGAAGAGTTTGTCGGACGCTGGCAGCCTTTGCCGCTGGCGTCTCAGAGCCGCACCGGATGCCAACTCGGGCGCAACAGCGTGGCCGGACGGCGGATCTGGAACCAGCACGCGGCGCTGCGGGTGCATCTGCATGCCAAAGACGCCGCGCGGTGGCGCACCTTTTTGCCCGGCGAGCCTGGGTTTGTTCAGCTTACCCGGCTCGGTTATCTCTGGTTTGGCGCGGGGATAGCGCTTGAGCTGATGATGCGCGGCACGCTGACGCTGGACAATCGTTTAAGACGCGCCGCGCCGCCGCGCCTGGGCTTTACCGCACAGCTGACGGGGCGCAGGCCCGCGTCGTTTCGCTGCCAACAGTCGCTTCAGGAGAACAACACATGGATTTAAAAGCGCTGGTACAACGCCTTAACCCGATCTGCCTGCGGGCGCTGGAACAGGCCGCCGAACGCAGCCGGGCGCAGGGACACTGGTTTGTGGAGCCCGAGCATCTGCTGCTGGCGCTGCTGGATGAGGAACGCGGCGACGTTGCGTGCTGCCTGAACGGCGCGGCGATCGCTGCTGACGCATTGCGCGAGGAGATCCGTCGGGCGCAGGCGCAGTTTAAAACCGGCTGCACGCGGATGCCGGTCTTCTCCGTCCAACTGGTCGAACTGCTGGAAGGCGCGATCCTGCTGGCGGTCTTTCAGAGTAGCGCGCAGGTGCGTTCGGCGCTGCTGCTGCTGACGCTGCTCACCCGCGAGCGGCTGCGCGCGCAGCTGGCGCAGGGAATGCCGTCGCTGCTGAGGCTCTCCGCGGAAACGTTGGAAAGCCAGTGGCGGAACTGGTGCCTCAGTTCCGTTGAAGAACAGCGCGATGCCGCGTCCGGCGATGCGCCGACGCATAGCGGCGGGGTGCTGGAGCAATACACCCAGGATCTGACCCGCGACGCGCGGGAAGGGCGTATCGACCCGATCATCGGGCGCGACGGGGAAATTCGCCAGTGCATCGACATCCTGCTGCGCCGCAGGCAGAACAACCCGATTCTGGTGGGCGCGCCCGGCGTCGGCAAAACCGCCGTCGCCGAAGGGCTGGCGCGACGCATTGCCGAAGGCAGCGTGCCGCCGCCGCTGCGCGACGTGGCGCTGCTGTCGCTCGATCTCGGCCTGCTGCAGGCGGGCGCGGGCGTCAAAGGCGAATTTGAGCAGCGGCTGAAGGGCGTCATCGATGCGGTAAAAAAATCCCCGCAGCCAATTATTTTGTTTATCGACGAGGCCCATACGCTGATTGGCGCGGGCGGCGCCGAGGGGGGCAGCGACGCCGCCAACCTGCTGAAACCGGCGCTGGCTCGCGGGGAACTGCGCACCGTCGCCGCCACCACCTGGCAGGAATATAAAAAGTATTTTGAGAAGGATCCGGCGCTGGACCGGCGTTTTCAGCGCATCCAGATTGAAGAGCCGGACGAAGCCAGCGCCGTGATCATGCTGCGGGCGGTGGCGGACAAGCTGGAGGCGCATCACGGCGTGCAAATTCTGGATACCGCGATCCGCGAGGCGGTGCGTCTTTCACAGCGCTATATCTCCGGGCGTCAGCTGCCGGACAAAGCTATCAGCGTGCTCGATACCGCCTGCGCGCGGGTGGCGCTGGCGCAGCATGACGTGCCGCCTGCGCTGGAGGAAATTCGTCAGCAGCAGGCAGCGATAGAAGAAGAGAGCGAGCGTCTGAATCGTGAACTGCTGGTGGGCGTCGATCATCACGACAGGCTTTGCGAACTGGAGGCGCAGGCGGAGAAACTCCAGCTTCAGGCGCGGGAAGTGGAAGGTCGCTGGCAGGACGAGCGCCAGCGGGTCGGTGAACTGCTGGCGGCGCGCCAGCGGATGCTGGATCTCAGCGAGCGGCTGGACGACGACGACGAGCTGGAGCAGGAGCTGGTGGAGTGCGCGGCGCTGATCGGCAAGCTGGAGACCGCTGCTGCGCAATTGCGTGATGAGGTACCGCTGGTGCCGGACTGCGTGGACCCTGCGACCGTCGCGGCGGTGATCGGCGGCTGGACGGGCATTCCGCTCGGGCAGATGCTCACCGACGAAGCCCACGCCCTGCGCACGCTGGTCGAACGGATGAGCGAGCGGGTGATGGGTCAGCAGGCGGCGCTGGAGACCATCGCCCAACGCCTGCGCGCCTATCGCAGCGGCCTGACCGATCCGCAAAAGCCGGTCGGCGTATTCCTGCTGGTAGGGCCAACCGGCGTCGGCAAAACCGAAACCGCCTACGCGCTGGCCGACGCTCTGTACGGCGGCGAACGCAATCTGATCACCATTAACCTTTCTGAATACCAGGAAGCGCACACCGTCAGCCAGCTGAAAGGCGCGCCGCCGGGCTACGTCGGCTACGGCAGCGGTGGGGCGTTAACCGAAGCCGTGCGCCGCCGGCCTTATTCGGTGGTGCTGCTCGACGAAATCGAAAAGGCGCACCCGGACGTGCTGGAGGCGTTTTATAACGTGTTTGACAAAGGCGTAATGGAAGACGGCACTGGGCTGATTGTTGATTTCAAAAACACGGTGATGCTGGCGACCAGCAACGTCGGCGCGGAGCTAATTCTCGACACGCCAGCGATTGAATTAAACAGCGAGCGGTTTAACGAAACATTGCGCGAGGAGTTATTAACCCATTTCCGCCCGGCGTTTTTAGCAAGGATGACGACGGTGGCGTATCGGGCTTTGGATGAGGACATATTAAAAGGGATTGTGCTGGCTAAATTGGAAAAGTTATCACAGAGATATTTCGTGGCGACGGGGGAGAAATTAAATATGGAGGATGGGTTGGTTGAGAGAGTGATGGAGAAATGTAAGGGAGTGGGGGCCAGAGATGTTGAGAATCTGGTGGTTGGAGAAGTGATGGGTCGAAAATGATTAGACTTATTACTATTTAAATGGAGGAAATATGAAATCTTTTTGGAAGAAATTAAGAAATATCACCCCAGGCATTAATAATGTTGGTGACATAACGCTTCAAGGCCATATTCTACAAAGTGAGTATGATCCTATTTTAAACACACCAAGAGTCATTAGAGTAAAAGCAACTTCGTTTGTTCATAATCCAGGATATGCCTTATCTGAAACACAAGAATATGGGCCTGATATTGAAAATGTATTTTGGCTTCCTTGGTTAAATTATCGAGTGACTTGTGCTGCTAGATCGCAATATGAATACAGTAAGACTTGTAATTTTTTTATTACCACAGCTCTAACAGGTTGTCGTTTTACTGTTACACCTGATTTAGTGCTACATGTTGCTCACGGAGCAGTTGGAAGCACAGTATTAAATCGTACTGGAGCTGAGGAAGATTTAACAGGAGCACGTCACCAAAGAACTCGTAGATTATCAATTTCACAGGGTAATCCTCCGAATGATATTTGTTATGGTGTTAATGGTGTACCTCACAGAACTTTAGTTTTTGGTGTAAAACTATTTAATGGGGTATGGACATATAAAATGTTTAAATCATTTCCGGCACCAGGAAGTTGGGAAACTATTTTATAGTCCAGAAGCTAAGGTTTAATTTAATCTAATATATTGCATAATTAAACGCAGCGCCACCGGGCATTACGTACTCTACGAATATAAAAGGACTTCCCCATGCTAGATTCCACCATTATAAAACTCACCGCCCCGGCGTTAACCGGCCTTACCGCCTCTACTGCGCAAACCGAATCGGCGCTTAACAGCCTGACCACCGCCACCGTTGCGGCAACCACCTCCGCGCCGTTGACTCTCGATACCGCGCTGGCAACGCATCTGACCGCCACCATCAACAGCGCTGATTACGACGGGTTAATCGCCGAGGCGCACCAGCTTCCGGCGACCGGCAACGCCGATCGCTATCAGTTTGTGCTGCGCCCATGGCTGTGGTGGCTGACGCTTGCCAGCAACAATCGCGTGTTTCAGAACCTCAGCGTGCAGGAGATTGTCGAGAAGGTGTTTAAGGACGCCGGGTTTACCGACTATCAGTTCAAACTCAAAACCAAATCAGAAAAGCGCGAATACTGCCTGCAATATAACGAAAGCGATTTCAATTTTGTCTCGCGGCTGCTGGAACAGGAGGGGATCTTCTGGTTCTTCACCCATAAGGAAGGCAAGCACACGCTGGTGCTGGCGGATGATAACAGCGCCTTCCCGCCGATAACGGGCGAGAAAAAGGTGACGTATCAGGCGGCACAGAGCGGCGAGCGGGAAACCGGGGCGATCCGCTCGGCGGAGCTGCGTTTGCAGGCGACTTCGCAGGGCTTCCAGAGCAGCGACTATAACTACGAGCAGCCAAAAGCTGCGCTGTTTGCCCAGGCGGGTGAGAAGAAAGGCGGGATGCACTCTCCGCATCCCGGCGGATTCAGTGAGAAAGTACAGGGCGACGCGCTGGCGGCGTGGAAAGTGAACGCCCTGAAGGCGCAGGCGAAACAACTGGTTGGCGAAAGCGACTGCGCGGCGCTGGCCGCCGGGCACTGGTTTACGCTCACCGATCACGATGACAAAGCGCTCAACATAGACTGGCTGGTCATCGCCGTCAGCCACGAGTACGACGGCGAGCGCTATCGCAACCGTTTTACCGCCATCCCGAAAGCTACTCCGTATCGCCCCCAAAGCACTACGCCGAAACCGTTTATGCACACCCAAACGGCCCAGGTGGTGGGTAAAAGCGGTGAGGCAGTCTGGACCGATAAGCGTGGGCGGGTGAAGGTGCAGTTTCCGTGGGACAGAGAGGGGAAAAACGACGAAACCAGCTCCTGCTGGCTGCGGGTCGCCACCGCCTGGAGCGGCAACGGCTTTGGCGCGCAGTTTATCCCGCGCATCGGCCAGGAGGTGGTGGTGAGCTTTATCGACGGCGACCCGGATAAACCGCTGATTACCGGCTGCGTGTACAACGGCGCGAATGCCCTGCCGTATGCGCTTCCGGCGAACCAGACCCAGTCCGGCATTAAAACCAAAAGCGAAAAAGGTTTTAACGAGCTGCGCTTCGACGACAAAAAAGACGCCGAGCTGCTGGCGATGCAGGCGCAGAAAGATTTCCAGCTTACCGTTCTTAACGACAGCAAAACGACTATCAGCCATGACGACATTCAGAACGTCAAAAACGACCGCACGCGTACCGTTGAAGAGGGCAACGAAACGGTGACGCTGAAAAAGGGCAACCGCACGGTGAAAATCGAGAAGGGCAGCGACACGCTGGAGGTGAAAGACAAACGCAGCGTGACGGTGAAGGGCGATCAGGAATACTCAGTAGGCGGCGACGAGACGCACAAGGTGAAGGGGGATTATACGCTCAACGTCGACGGCAATCTGACCATCAAGGTCAGCGGCACGCTAACTCTGGAGAGCGGTAAAACCCTGAACGTGAAGAGTGGGGCGGCGCTGAACGCCAGCGCGACCAGCGACCTTAAGCTTAACGGCGCGAACATCGCCAGCGAAGCGAAAGCCTCGCTGACGCAAAAAGCCGCGACGATAACCCACGAAGCGAAAGCCACCCTCACCAGCAAGGCCAGCGCCACCCAGACCGTGGACGGCGGCGGGATGCTGACCATCAAGGGCGGGATGGTGAAGATCAACTGATGCGCGAGGTGCTGGAACATCAGCAGGAGAGCACCCGGCTGCTGGCTGAACTCTCGGACGGTCTGCTTAACGGTGAAATGCGCATCGAAGAACACGGTCGCCTGCTGTCGGTGCTGCGCTATCAGCAGGGCTTACTAAACGGGGTGATGGAGTGCTGGCACCCTGGCGGTCAGCTTGCCGTGCAGCAGGCGTATCGCGACGGCAGGCGAAACGGTGTGGCCCGCTACTTCTCCAGCGAAGGCGCGTTGCTCCGCGAAGAAAGCTGGCTCGACGGCCAGCTGCACGGTGAATGCCGCAGCTTTTACCCTTCCGGGCAGTTACAGATGCACGAGCAGTGGCAGCATGGATTGCGGCACGCGGTCAGCGAGCAGTTCTACCCGGACGGCTCGCGGGCAGCGCGTCAGGTTTATGACAAGGGGATGATGAAAGGAGACGCGGAGCGCTGGCTGCCGGACGGGCGAGCGATTGACGCCAGCGGCAAACCGCAGTCGCGGATAAGCAAATGGACAGAGCGGCTGTAGCGGCATGGGGCTGAAAACAAAATGATTTTCTCTCAGCATAAATGAAGGGGCTAAATGCCCCTTGCACTCACATCTTCGTTTCAGCGTTTCTTTCTTTCCATGAGTCTGAAAACTTGATGTTCCCATCTACGACGTGCCATGTGATTTTCTCATACTGCAAGGAGACGGATTCCATGTGATTCAATTTATCATTGCCCGGAAGTTTGCAGTTCGCAACGCCACAGTTAACGCCTGTGATTTTGACATTCTCCATGAGGACAATGTAGTAACAAACTTCCTGTCCTGCGTCATTGATATGGTAGAAGCGCACTTCTGCACTCTTGAGATTCTGACCTGTAGCAGCTGCTTTGTAAAGGTAGGGTGACGAGCTATCAACTTCTTTTTCAAAACAGAATGGAGAATGCTGTCTTGTAGCCGTTATCTTTCCATTTGCGCTGTCAACAGGGATGTTAATCCCATGGCTCATACCCACAATTTCGATACTACCTTCGCGGTCCTTTACATCAACTGAACCTTTGATGTCAGCACCGCCATCATCTTTTAGCCATAAATAGGGAGGAATTGGCATTTATTTTTTTCCTTATTGCTGTGATTAACTTCATTGTAAGTTTATAAACTACCATTGCGATGAAGATTACGATTACGAAATCAATATAAAAATAAGTATCATCAATGTTTTCAGCTCCGATATCCCCAGAGCCATAAATCATTTGTCCAATTTTAATGACAAAATCATGATTGATGAATGTGTATGGCTCACCGATTGTCCGGCCAGTAGATACCACTAATGCCAGGAAATATATCGTTTTGCATATTTTACGGACAAGATTTTTGATAACCAAGGTCGATCACCTCTATTGTTCCGTAGGCTTGTAGGGCGCTCTTGGGTATGCTTATTTTCTTAGTATTGAGTAATGCTGTCCTGAGTCGAATAAAATCGGACTGATTCGCGATAGTTATACATCCATCCGATACCTTTCCTGGATGTAATCGAAATCCTCCACGAGCTACCTTTTCATAGAATGTAGAATCATCAGTTAGCCCATCATCACGGTATAAAGCAAACCATTCCGAATGGTCTACATGGTAGGAGAAGGTGCTCTTCACAGTATCAATTGTAAATGCACGCATTGAGTTAAACGCGCTCCCGGAAGGCCTGTCTACGATGTAGTATTTGCCAGGAGGGAGAGGACCACTATTCTGGATAATTCCACAAGCACCTTTGTTTCGGTATACACCATTGCCTGAAAAAGCGATGAAGATACCAAGACCATCAATGGTTAAGGGGGAGTAGTCTGCGCCATTAAGTATGAGCTTTCCTTGCAGTGACATGAGAACCTTCGATAAGTCTATTTCGTGTTTTTAAATATACATTTTTATAGCAATTCATACATTTCTAAATCTGCTAATAGCTCTTAAAGCTTAGAGAAGGTTTAGTAGCCATTAAGCAAGTTTTAGTGTTGCTATAAACATTCGTGATAAAAACATAATGTATAAAGTATTTTCCACTTTAGTTTTCACGCTCCTGCTAAGCAGCTGCGAAACTAAAGCAATTACAGCAATCCAAAGCTTTAGTTGATGTGCATAGCGCTGAACGGAAAGTTGCACTTGATAAATTAAATATCAACGCCACAACATTTTTGCTCGATAAGCAGAATGCAAATTTGGCATCAGATAAAAAATGGTTGGGATCCGCCAAAGATAATTAGCAGTAAACGGTGAGATTTAAAGAGTAAATTGTGAAACATTTTGCGAAGAGTCTGCGTATCGCAGATACAAAAAAGGACAACGTAACTTGTTGTCCTTTCTGTGAAAAGTTGGTCGGCACGAGAGGATTTGAACCTCCGACCCCCGACACCCCATGACGGTGCGCTACCAGGCTGCGCTACGTGCCGACGCATAAAAAGATAGTACTCGATTCCCCGCTGAATGCAAGGGGAAGCGAACGCTAACTGGTTTATAATTAATCAGTTAGCGATAAAGCGCTTCTCATCCGTCAGCACCTGCAGCAGCAGGCTAAGCTGTGGTTTTTGATCCTTCAGCTTCTCGCCCTGCAGATTATAGGTCTGGTATTTTCCGTTGCCGTTCAGCACCAGCGTCAGCTTCGGCGTATTCACGACCAGCGTGTTGTTGCCCGCTGCCGTTACCCAGTTGTGGCGACGCGTTGCGCTAAACAGGTCTTGCCCCTGAGAGTATTCATTTGCCGGGGTGCTGACGTGTAGCAGGCGCTGCATCAGCGTGGTCATCACGTCTTTGTGCTCGGTGAGCATGTTGATGCGCTGCGCCGGCGTGCCCGGCCAGTGAACGACGAGCGGAACGTGAAGGTTTGGCCGCGACCACTCCATGTCGTTCTTCTCATCACCCAGCGGTACGCCGTGGCCCGCGGTAATAATGACGACGGTATTATCCAGCTTGCCGGCGTCGCGCAGGGCATTCAGCACGCGACCAATCTGCGCATCGACATCGCCCGCCGCGCGCGCATATCGGCGCGCAAAGCCTTTCTGATTGCTGTCATCCAGGGTGGTGCCGTTAAAGGCCACCCATGAGAACCAGCGGTTATCTTCCTGCGCGTAGTTCTGCAGCCAGTTTATCCACTGATTCGCGGTTCGGTCGTCCGACTGGCTTTGCGCCGCAGGCAGCGAGAAGTCGGACAGCAGCGCCTGACGGTAGAGCGAACTGTTAAAGCCGTCTGATGAGAACAGCCCCAGCTGGTAGCCCTGCTGGTTCAGCCCGGTAATCAGCGCCGCAGGGATGCGCGCGGAGAGCACCCCGTCCATGTAACCTGGCGAGATCCCGTAGAACAGGCCAAAAATGCCCGCGTCCGTGGAGTTGCCCGAGCTCATGTGCTGCGTGAAGGCGATATTTTTATCCGCAAATTCTGCCAGGGCTGGCATCTGCTTCTCAAAGCGCGAGTAGTTCAGGCCATCGACGGTGATCAGCAGAACGTTCTGCCCGCGTCCCATATCGCGGTAGCGCAGGTCGCTCAGCGGATACTGCACGCTGACCGCCTCCGGGTTGCCTTGCTCGACCAGGCGGCGCTGATACTCCTGCGCATCCAGCAGGCCGTGTTTTTCAAGGAAGCGACGGGCGGTCATCGGGTACGACAGCGGCAGGTTAGCGCGCTGCATCGTCACCGGGCGGTAGAAGTTCGCATCGGCCCAGATGTACATAATGTGCGAACTGATAAAGGAGACAAAAAAGAGCGCCGCGACGGGCTTCGCGTAGTGGCGGCGTCGGGTCAGGCTGCGGAGTTTTTGCCAGCTCCACGTCGCGAACAGCATCTCAATTAGCAGGATCACCGGCACGCTGATAAACATCAGCTGCCAGTCGCGTGCGGTTTCGTTCTGGTCGGGGTTAATCACCAGTTCCCAGACGATGGGATTAAGATGCAGGTGAAAACGGGTAAAGACTTCGCTGTCGATAAGCAGCAGCGTCATCCCCGCGGTGGCGAGGATAGCGGATAAGAACCGCATCAGACGCTGTGACATGACGATAAACGTCAGCGGGAACAGGATCAGCAGATAGGTGGCGAAAACCAGAAAGCTAAAATGCCCAACGACGCTGATCCAGGAGTAAATACGCCCGGTGAGCGTCGTAGGCCAGTCTGCCACAAACAGATAGCGGCTGCCGAGCACCATGGCCAGCAGCATGTTGAACAGGGCAAACCAGTGCCCCCAACTGACCATCTGGGAGACTTTTTCGCGGTAGCGCTGACGGTTCGTCACCATAAACTGTAGTTCGTTTCCCTTAGTGGGCCTTGTCGTCGCTCACGGATGACTGCAAAGCCTGGGCGAAAGATTTGGCGATCGCCTGACGCTGAGCCGGAGCAACGCTGGTATTGAGCAGGTTGGTGACCATGTTTCCCAACACCATCAGGGAAAGATCGGTCGGCGTTTTATGTTTTTCCAGCACGTTGACCAGCTCACCAAGCAGCTGTTCTACGTGTTCGTCACTGTAGCGGGAATGTTGTGGCATAACTCAAAATCAGTTTGTTGATGAAAGGGCAACATATTACCGTAGCAACAGCTTTTTTTCCCCTTTTTTATCTTCTGTTGCACACATGCGTTGGTGGTGGTTGAATACCGCCCGGTCTAAAAGGAGAGTTTATCATGAGTCTGGAAATCAACCAGATTGCCTTGCACCAGCTTATCAAGCGTGATGAGCAAACCCTTGAAGTGGTGCTGCGCGATTCATTACTGGAACCAACGCCTACCGTTGTGGAGATGATGGCGGAGCTACACCGCGTCTACAGTGCGAAAAATAAAGCATACGGCCTGTTCAACGACGAGAGCGAGCTGGCCGACAGCCTGCGCCTGCAGCGTCAGGGCGAGGAAGATTTCCTGGCCTTTAGCCGCGCCGCCACCGGCCGCCTGCGCGACGAGCTGGCGAAATACCCGTTTGCCGACGGCGGGATCGTGCTGTTCTGCCACTACCGCTACCTGGCGGTCGAGTATCTGCTGGTTACCGTCCTGAATAACTTAAGCAGCATGCGCGTGAACGAGCAGCTGGATATCAGCTCGACGCACTATCTGGACATTAACCATGCGGATATCGTGGCGCGTATTGATTTGACCGAGTGGGAAACCAACCCGGAATCGACCCGCTACCTGACTTTCCTGAAGGGACGCGTGGGCCGCAAAGTGGCGGATTTCTTTATGGACTTCCTCGGTGCCAGCGAAGGGCTTAACGCCAAAGCGCAGAACAAAGGGCTGCTCCAGGCGGTTGACGATTTCACAGCCGAAGCGCAGCTGGATAAATCTGAGCGCCAGACGGTGCGCCAGCAGGTTTACAGCTACTGCAGCGAGCAGCTTCAGGCGGGCGAGGAGATCGAGCTGGAGTCGCTGTCAAAAGAGCTGGCGGGCGTCAGCGAAGTCAGCTTCCAGGAATTTACCGCAGAGAAGGGCTATGAGCTTGAAGAGAGCTTCCCGGCGGATCGCAACACGCTGCGTCAGCTCACGAAATTTGCCGGCAGCGGCGGGGGCCTGACGGTCAACTTCGACGCCATGCTGCTGGGCGAGCGCATCTTCTGGGATCCGGCTACCGATACGCTGACGATCAAAGGTACGCCGCCGAACCTGCGCGATCAGCTGCAGCGCCGCACGTCCGGCGGTAAATAGCAGGCATAAAAAAACCCCGCCGAAGCGGGGTTTTTTACGACCGGTTTGCGATTACGCGCGAACGAAGTCGATGTGAGTCAGTTTTGGCTTGAACGCGTGACGCTGAACGGCCTGAACCTTCACTTTCTCTTCTTTACCGCCAACAACGATGGTCAGAACTTCGCCGTAGAACTCAGGTTTAGTCTGCATGTTCCACACTTTGTCGTGATCCAGTTCGATTGCAACTGGAGCAGCTTCGCCACCGTAAACGATAGCCGGGAACTTGTTAGCGTTACGCAGGCGGCGGCTCGCACCCTTACCCTGCACGTTACGTACTTCTGCTTCGATAGTGAACATTGATTTCTCTCTGTATTTAAAACCCTACTACAGGCGACCCAGCAGCAGGTGAGTGTTCTGCCTCACGGATGTGAAGCGGGCGGCATTTTATACTCAATTGCCCCTCACATCAATGAAAAGTCCCGCTAGCCGCGTAATTCATTTGCCCGACGAAAGCGGCCTTCATAGTCAAAGACCTTCTCGCGTACCTGCCAGAACTGGCCTTTCCTGCGGGCGACAACGAAGTCCGGATGGCGCAGCAGCGCCTGCTGGTGAACGATATCCGCCACCGTTATCCAGCGCAGGGGCACGCCGGGCGTGCGGGTGTGCGGACGCATAAATAGCTGCTCAAACGCCGTGCGCTGGGCCGGAGTATGGACCCTGAAGCGCTCGCTAACGTCCGCGCCATCCTCGTCGTAGTAGGTGATCTTGAGCCACTCGCCTTTTTCATCCACGCCGGGCTGGAGCGCCATGCCCGAGCAGCGCAGCACCAGCGCGTCCTTCAGCTTCAGCGCCGCCTTGAGCATATCGTCGGGATCGACCAGCACCGCGTCGCACTCCCGGCAGCGGCGGGCGGCAATATCATTTTCGGCGTTGCACTGGGGGCAGTTTTTGAAGCGGAAGCGAAAATCGCACTGCTCGCGGTGCCCGTCGTCGTCCTCAAACCAGCCCTGGCAGCGGCGGCCAAAATGCTCGATCAGCGTGCCGTCGGCGGTAGTTTTGCCCCAGAAGGTGTTGGCAAAGCCGCAGGCGGGGCAAAACACCTGCACCGGCACGTTGTCGCTTTTGCCTTTCGGCGCCCCGACCTCGGGGGAGTAGAGATCGTGCGGGTTTCCTGCATAGTCCAGAATCAGGCAGTCGGTCTTTCCGGGCGCAAGGCGCAGGCCGCGTCCGACAATTTGCTGATAAAGGCTGACGGATTCGGTGGGGCGCAAAATGGCGATCAGATCGACGTGCGGAGCGTCAAAGCCGGTGGTTAATACCGAAACGTTGACCAGGTAGCGGAACTGCTGCGCTTTAAACGCCTCAATCAGCCTGTCGCGCTCGGGGCCGGGCGTTTCACCAGTGATCAGCGCCGCGTCGTCCGCTGGCAGCAGCCCGGTGATTTCCCGGGCGTGCTCAACCGTGGCGGCAAAGATCATCACCCCTTTGCGCGTCTGCGCAAACTCCTCAATCTGGCTAATGATGTGCGGCGTAATGCGCTTCTGCTTTTTCAGCTCAAGGTTCAGGTCAGCCTCGCTGAACAGGCCGTTGCTCTGCGCCTGCAGGCGGCTGAAGTCATACTGTACCACCGGCATATCCAGGCGTTCAGGCGGCGTCAGATAGCCGTGCTTAATCATGTAGCGCAGCGGCAGCTCGTAGATGCAGTCGCTGAACAGCGCCTTTTCGTCACCGCGGACCATGCCGTGATAGTGGAAGCGGTAGATCCAGCCTTTGCCCAGGCGGAACGGCGTCGCCGTCAGGCCGAGCAGGCGTAAGTGAGGATTCACCTCTTTCAGATGATTGAGGATCTGCTGATACTGGCTGTCGTCGTCATCGCTGATGCGGTGGCATTCATCGACGATCAGCAGCGAAAACTCGCTGCGAAACTGTTCCAGGTTGCGGGCGACCGACTGCACGCTGCCAAACACCACTTTTCCGTGGCTCTCCTTGCGCTTTAGTCCGGCGGCGAAAATATCGGCCTCAAGCCCGAGGGCGCAATACTTGGCGTGATTTTGCGCCACCAGCTCTTTAACGTGGGCGAGCACCAGCACGCGCCCGCGCGCCAGGCGGGCCAGCTCGGCGATGACCAGACTTTTTCCTGCCCCGGTCGGCAGCACGATAGCGGCAGGCTTTTGGTTTTTGCGAAACCAGGCGAGGGTCGCGTCGACGGCTTCCTGCTGGTAGGGACGAAGTGTAAAAGTCATGGGCTCTCAGATAGATTAACTCACACATAGTATGCCACGAAACTTTTTCCCTTGAGTGGCGCAACCAGACCATTATACTGATCCGTTCTTGACTGCTTCTTTTTCGGACGCGTTGTCCGACTTCCAGCACCCTAAAGGCTAATTAGATTTCATGCGACTTGATAAATTTATCGCTCAGCAGCTTGGCGTAAGCCGCGCTATTGCCGGGCGTGAAATCCGCGCCACCCGCGTTACCGTGGATGGCGAGATTGTGAAAGATACCGCGTTCAAACTCCAGCCTGAACACCAGGTCGAGTACGACGGTAACCCGCTGACCCAGCAGCATGGCCCGCGCTATTTCATGCTCAACAAGCCGGAAGGCTACGTCTGCTCAACGGACGACCCGGATCACCCGACGGTGCTCTATTTCCTCGACGAGCCGGTGGCGCACAAGCTGCACGCCGCGGGGCGTCTGGATATCGACACCACCGGCCTGGTGCTGATGACCGACGACGGTCAGTGGTCGCACCGCATTACCTCTCCGCGCCACCACTGCGAGAAAACCTATCTGGTGACCCTGGAAACGCCGGTTGCCGATGATACGGCAGAACAATTTACCAAAGGCGTCCAGCTGCATAATGAAAAAGATCTGACCAAACCGGCGGTGCTGGAAGTGATCACCCCAACCGAGGTCCGTCTTACCATCAGCGAAGGGCGTTACCACCAGGTCAAACGCATGTTTGCCGCGGTAGGCAACCACGTTGTGGGCCTGCACCGCGAGCGTATCGGCGCGATTGCGCTTGACCCGGAGCTGGCTCCCGGCGAATACCGCCCGTTAACGGCGGAAGAGATCGCCAGCGTCGGCCTGCCTTCGCGCTAATTTCAGGAGAACCCTGTGACCACCAGGCCACACTCGTCGTTTAAAATCGTCTTTATTCTTGGCCTGCTGGCCATGCTGATGCCGCTGTCCATCGATATGTATCTGCCCGCGCTGCCGGTGATTTCCGCGCAGTTTGGCGTACCGGCGGGCAGCGCGCAGATGACGCTCAGCACCTATATTCTCGGTTTTGCCATCGGCCAGCTTCTGTATGGCCCGATGGCGGACAGCCTCGGGCGCAAGCCGGTGATCCTCGGCGGGACGCTGATTTTTGCGGCCGCGGCGGTGGCCTGTGCGCTGGCGCAGACTGTCGACCAGCTGATCTTTATGCGCTTCTTGCACGGCCTGGCGGCCGCGGCGGCGAGCGTGGTGATCAACGCCCTGATGCGCGACGTCTACCCGAAGGAAGAGTTCTCCCGCATGATGTCGTTCGTCATGCTGGTGACCACCATCGCGCCGCTGATTGCGCCGATGGTGGGGGGCGCGGTGCTGGTGTGGTTTAGCTGGCACGTCATCTTCTGGATCCTGGCCGTGGCGGCGCTGCTGGCGTCGGCGATGATCTTCTTCTTTATTGATGAAACGCTTCCCGCTGAGCGTCGGCAGAAATTCCACATTCGCACCACGCTTGGCAACTTCGCCTCGCTGTTTCGCCACAAGCGCGTGCTGAGCTACATGCTGGCCAGCGGCTTCAGCTTTGCCGGGATGTTCTCGTTCCTCAGCGCCGGGCCGTTTGTCTACATCGAGCTGAACCACGTTTCGCCGCAGCACTTCGGCTACTACTTTGCCCTGAACATCGTGTTTCTGTTCGTTATGACCATTATCAACAGCCGGTTCGTGCGGCGGGTCGGGGCGCTCAATATGTTCCGCGCCGGGCTGTGGATCCAGTTTGTGATGGCGATTTGGCTGGTGGTGACGGCGTTCCTCGGCGTCGGCTTCTGGGCGCTGGTGGTCGGCGTTGCCGCGTTTGTGGGCTGCGTGTCGATGGTCTCGTCCAACGGCATGGCGGTGATCCTCGACGAGTTCCCGCACATGGCGGGCACCGCCTCGTCGCTGGCGGGGACGTTCCGCTTCGGCATCGGTGCCGTGGTGGGGGCGCTGCTGTCGCTTGCCACGTTCAGCACGGCCTGGCCAATGCTGTGGGCCATCGCGCTGTGCGCAACCTGCTCCATTCTGTTCTACCTCTACGCCAGCCGGCCCCGCAAAACGGCACGCTAGGCGCGCAAAGGCCCGAAAAGGGCCTTTTTGTTGACGCATATCAACCAAAATGGCGTTCGTTTACCCCTTGTTTGTTTCTTTTATGTAAAATATATTTATGTAAAAAGTCACATCACTGTAGTTAAAAAGGTTGAGTTAGATCGCAGAAACGGGTACATATAGCGCCGACGCGAACCTGTCACTCATCTAAAAAAGCCCTGATAAATAAGGCGCAATAGCCCGCAGAACGCGGCTTAGTGCGTTAACCGCGCAAAAACAGGGCAGGTTAGCCGTGATGTGTTACTATAAATGTAAATAAATTGTGAAGTAATTTTGCTTCCGGGGAACGAACGTGAATACATTACAACTCTCCATTGTCCATCGCTTGCCCCAGAGCTATCGCTGGTCGGCGGGTTTTGCAGGCTCGAAGGTTGAACCGATTCCGCAAAGCGGAGCGGGCGGTGAGAATTGCCTGGTTGCGCTAAAGCTGCTGAGCCCGAACGACGGCGAGGCGTGGCCGGTTATGGAGCGCCTCAGCCAGGCGCTGACCGATATCGAAGTGGATAGCTCCGTGCTGGAGTGCGAAGGCGAGCCGTGCCTGTTTGTGAAGAGCCAGGACGAATTTGCCGCCACCTGCCGCCTGAAAAACTTCGGTGTGGCGATTGCGGAGCCTTTCTCCGGCCAATACCCCTTCTGAGTGCTAGTCAGCCGATAACAGCTGCCGCGTGTAGCTCTGCGCTGGCGCAGCAAAGACGCGCTGGCACTCTCCCTGCTCGACCACTTCTCCCTGTCGCAACACAATCACCTGATGGCACAGCGCGCGGACAACCTGCAAATCGTGGCTGATAAAGATATACGCCAGCCGGTGTTTTTCCTGTAATCCTTTAAGCAGCGCCAGAATTTGCGCCTGTACGGTTCTGTCCAGCGACGACGTGGGCTCATCAAGCACGATCAGCTCGGGTTTGAGGATCAGCGCGCGGGCGATGGCGATGCGCTGACGTTGTCCGCCAGAGAACTCGGCCGGGTAGCGATGGCGCATCTCCGGCTCAAGGCCCACCTCCGCCATGACCCGTATTACCTCATCTTCCCGCTGGCGCGCCGACAGGCCGGGCTGGTGGACGCGCAATCCCTCTTCGACGATTTGCAATACGCTGAGCCGCGGATTGAGCGAGGAGTTAGGATCCTGAAACACCACCTGCATGCGGGGGCGAACGGGCAGCATCTGTCGGCGATTCCGGTCGTGCAGCGCCATGCCGTCAAACACAATCTGCCCCTGCGAGGCGATCAGGCGCAGCAGCGCAAGCCCCGTAGTGCTTTTCCCCGAACCGGATTCCCCCACCAGCCCGAGCGACTCCCCGGGGCGCAGCGTGAAGCTGATATTGCTAAGCACGGTATTGCGATCGACCACGCGGCGAAGGATCCCTTTGCGAACCGGAAACGAAACCGACAGCCCGTCAACCTTCAGCAGCGGCGCGCCGTCCGTGGGAAGAGGGACCGGATCGCCCGCGGGCTCGCTGTCGAGCAGCTTTTGGGTATAGGGATGCTGAGGAGCCGCCAGCAGCGCGGAGGCCGCATTTTTCTCAACGCAGCGCCCGTTCTGCATCACCGCCACGCTGTCGGCCAGCTTTCTGACGATGCTGAGGTTGTGGGTGATAAACAGCAGGCTCATGTCCAGCTCGTCGCGCAGCTCGCGCAGAAGCTGCAGGATTTGCGCCTGCACGGTGACGTCCAGCGCGGTTGTCGGCTCATCGGCGATCAGCAGCTCGGGGCGCGTGAGAAGGGCCATGGCGATCATCACGCGCTGGCGCTCGCCGCCGGAAAGCTGATGCGGGAAATCCGACAGGCGCTTTGCCGCGTGGCGAATGCCGGTGCGCTCCAGGCAGTCCAGGATTTCGCCTCTGGCCGCCTCTTTGCGTATGCCCCGGTGGAGCGACAGCACTTCGTAAAGCTGCTTTTCCAGCGTGTGCAGCGGGTTGAGCGAGACCATCGGCTCCTGGAAGATCATCGCAATCCTGTTGCCGCGTATTCCGCGCAGGGTCTGCTCACTGGCGTGCAGAAGCGAACTGCCGTGAAACAGGATATCACCCTGCGGATAGCTCACCGGCGGGGAGGGGAGCAGGCGCAATATCGAGAGCGCCGAGACGCTCTTGCCGGAACCGGATTCCCCCACCAGCGCCAGCGTTTCGCCGCGCTGGATGTGCAGCGATAAATCACTCACCACCGTGCGCGTCTCGCCCTGCTTCGAAAACGCAATCGACAGATTCTCAATACTCAGAAGAGGCTGCGTCATCTTATACCGCCTTGTTGGGATCGAAGGCATCGCGGACGGCTTCGCCAATAAAAATCAACAGTGAAAGCAGCACCGCCACCGAGAGGAAGGCGGTGATGCCGAGCCAGGGCGCCTGCAGGTTGTTTTTGCCCTGCAGCAGCAGCTCGCCGAGCGAGGGCGAGCCCAGCGGCAGGCCGAAGCCGAGGAAGTCCAGCGAGGTGAGCGTGGTGATGGAGCTGCACAAAATGAAGGGCAGGAAGGTGAGCGTCGCCACCACCGCGTTCGGCAGCATGTGGCGGAAGATGATCCCGCGGTCGCTGACGCCCAGCGCCTGCGCGGCGCGGATGTAGTCAAAGTTGCGGGTGCGCAGAAACTCCGCGCGCACCACGCCCACCAGCGCCATCCAGCCGAAGATCACGGTGATCCCCAGCAGCCACCAGAAGCCGGGCTGGACCACGCTCGACAGCAGAATGATTAAAAACAGCGTCGGCATACCTGACCACACCTCAATGAAGCGCTGGCCCCACAGATCGATCTTCCCGCCGTAGTAGCCCTGTACCGCGCCCGCCACCACGCCCATCACGCTGGAAAAGAGCGTCAGCATGATGCCGAAGAGCAGCGAGATCCGCGTGCCGTAAAGAATGCGCGCCAGCACGTCGCCGCCGTTGGCGTCCGTCCCCAGCCAGTTTTGCGTCGAGGGCGGGGAAGGGAAGGGGGCAGTGGTCGCGTAGTTGATGCTGTTCGCGCCAAAGCGAATCGGCGCCCAGAGCGCCCAGCCGTGCTGGTCAATCTGGTCACGTAGCCACGGATCCTGATAAACCGCCGGGGTGGCGAACGGGCCGCCGAAGTCGCTTTCGCTGTAGTTCATCAGCACGGGCACGTACCAGCGGTCGTTAAAGTGCACCAGCAGGGGCTTGTCGTTGGCAATCAGCTCTGCGCACATGCTTAAGACAAACAGAACGGCAAAGATCCACAGGGACCAATAGCCGCGGCGGTTGTGGCGAAAGCGCGCCCAGCGGGCCTGATTGACGGAGCTTAAACGCGGCATCAGCGTCCCTCAAAGTCGATTCGGGGATCGACCAGCGTATAGCTGATATCGCTGATGATATTCAGCAGCAGGCCAATCAGGGTGAAAATATAGAGTGTGCCAAACATCACCGGATAATCCCGCGACACGGTGGCCTCATAGCCCAGCAGCCCGAGTCCGTTGAGGGAGAACATCACCTCGATAAGCAGCGAGCCGGTGAAAAACATGCTGATAAAGGTGGCGGGAAAGCCGGCGATGACCAGCAGCATGGCGTTGCGAAACACGTGCTTCCACATGATCTGCTTTTCGCTTACGCCTTTGGCGCGCGCGGTCACCACGTACTGCTTGCGGATCTCATCGAGAAAGGCGTTTTTGGTGAGCATGGTCAGGGCCGCAAAGCCGCCGATCACCGTTGCCAGCACCGGCAGGGTGATGTGCCAGAAGTAGTCGGTGATTTTTTTGTACCACGGCAGGGTGCTGAAATCGGCTGAAACCAATCCCCGCAGCGGGAAAATATCGAAATAGCTGCCGCCAGCGAAAAAGACGATCAGCAGCACCGCAAACAGAAACGCCGGAATGGCGTAGCCGATGATAATGAACGTGCTGCTCCAGATATCAAAACGGCTGCCGTTGTGGACCGCCTTGCGGATGCCCAGCGGAATCGACACCAGGTAGATGATCAGCGTGCCCCACAGACCCAGCGTGATAGATACCGGCAGGCTCTGCTTGATCAGCGTCAGCACCGAGGCGCTGCGGAACAGGCTGTCGCCAAAATCAAAGCGCACGTAATCCCACAGCATCTTGAAATAGCGCTCGTGGAGCGGCTTATCAAAGCCGTAGCGGTGGGTGATCTCGGCGATCACCTCGGGATCGAGCCCGCGCCCGCCGCGGTAGTGGCTGTCGCTGATGTTGCCCACGCCGGTTCTGGCGTGGCTTGCGCCCATGCTTTCACCGCCGCCGCCCGGCATGCCGCTGGCGTGGCCGAACTCAATCGCCGCAATGGCCTGATCGACCGGGCCACCCGGGGCGATTTGCACGATAAAAAAGTTGATGGTGATAATGGCCCACAGCGTCGGGATAATCAGCAGCAGGCGGCGTATCAGATATGCACCCATGGGTTTTCCTTAGCGCCGCTCGGGGGGCAGCCTGGCAGCTTTGTTGACGTCATACCACCAGGTTTCAAAACCCAGTGAATAGATGGGGCGCACCGCGGGCAGCGAGAATTTATCCCATCGCGCGACGCGATCTTCGCCCATGTACCACATGGGGAGCATGTAGTAATTCCACGTCAGCACCCGGTCAAGCGCGCGGCCCAGAGGGAGCAGCTTCGCCTTATCGCCCTGCGCCGCCACGATTTTAGCTATCAGGGCGTCGATCACCGGGCTCTTCACGCCGGGGGCGTTATAGCTGGAGTTAATGTAGCTGGACGCCCACGAAATCTGCAGGTCCGAGCTTGGCCACGGCTGCGCGGACCACAGGCTCGGCATCATATCGTAATCGCGGCTGCGCATCCTGTTGGTGATTTGCGCGTTATCGACCTGACGAATGTTCAGGGTAATGCCGAGGCGGCTCAGGTTCTGCTGGAACGGCAGCACCCACTGGTTATTGGCCCCGGAAGAGAGCAGCAGCTCAAAGCTGAGCGGCGTGCCCGTTTTGGCGTTGACCCGCTTTTGATTTTTCAGCACCCAGCCCGCGTCGTCCAGCAGGCCGCTGGCTTTGAGCAGGTTGCTGCGGTCGAACCCCTTGCCGTCGGACACCGGCGGCTCAAATACGTTGGTAAAGACCTCCGGCGGCAGTTCCGCCTTCATCGGCGCGAGCAGCACCAGCTCGTCAGCGTTGGGGTAGTCGCGCGCCGCGTATTCCGTGTTCTGGAAATAGCTGTTCGCGCGGCTGTAGGCGCCGTAAAACAGGGCTTTGTTCATCCATTCGAAATCAAACGCCAGGGTGATGGCTTCCCGCACGCGGCGGTCGGCAAACACCGGGCGCTGAATATTAAACGCCAGCCAGCGCGTGTTCTGCGCCGATTCGTTTTTATGCTCGTCCTTGATGATGAAGTGGTTCGCGAAGTTTTTGCCGATATAGCGGGTGGCCCAGTTTTTGGCGTCGTTCTCTACGCGCAGGTCGAACGCGCCAGCCTTAAAGGCTTCGAACGCCACGTTGTCGTCGAGGTAATAGTCGTAGCGCAGGGTGTCAAAGTTCCAGCGACCCCGGTTCACCGGCAGGTCCGCCGCCCAATAGTCCTTGACCCGGGAATAGGTCACGTACTGGCCCATGCGCCAGGCCGTTATGCGGTACGGCCCGCCCGCCAGCGGCGGGGTAGAGAGGGGATCGCTTAGCTTGTGGTTTTTCCAGAACGCTTCCGGCATGACGGGCAACGAGAACAGGCTCAGCATGTTCTCCTTGTTCGGCTCGCCAAGCTCAATGCGCACGGTCAGCGGCGCAATGGCTTTCATCGTGGTGCCTTTATAAACCAGGCGGAACTGGGGCACGCCTTCGGTCATGAACTTGTGGAAGGTGAACGCCACGTCGCTGGCCTGGACGGGCGTCCCGTCGTGAAAGCGCGCGCGCGGATTTATCGACACCTCGGCCCAGGCGAAGTTGGACGCATAGCGCACGTTCTCGGCGATCAGGGGATAGTAGCTGCCGGGCTCATCGTCGGACGTGACAAAAAGGGTGTCGTAAAGCGATTCGGTGCGCGCCGCCGCCACGCCGCGCAGG
This sequence comes from Gorgopas trochilus, assembly GCA_018231245.1. NCBI lineage: Eukaryota > Metazoa > Arthropoda > Insecta > Lepidoptera > Hesperiidae > Gorgopas > Gorgopas trochilus. Next base: position 24,937 of record DWRP01000023.1, read on the forward strand.
GCGTAGCGGTTGAAATTGTCAAACGTGCCGATGGCCGCGAGCGTGACGTTTCCGCCCTTCGGGGCCGCGGGGTTAGCGTAATCGAAGTGGGTGAAGTTAATGGCATACTTCGGCTCGCCGATAACGGCGAACGCGGTGTTTTCCTTTATGTCCTGGGCCAGTGCGGGCAGGCATAGTAACGTCAACAGCATTAACACGATGCGCATAAACATCTCCCGGCGATTCCTGCTTTTATTCTGCTGTGCGAATAATAAGTGAGACGGGCAGCATTGTGAAATTATTCACTGGCTTGCGGCATGTCCGGCTGCCACTGGCAGAACTGCTCCAGCGGCATGGGGCGGCTTATCCAATAGCCCTGCAGGAAGTTGACGCCATGCTCGCGCAGCCAGGCCGCCTGCTCCGGCGTTTCAACGCCTTCCGCAACGGTCGACATGTTCAGGCGCCTTGCCAGCGTCAGCACCGCGTCGAGCACCGGTGAGGTCACTGTTTCGGTACCAATCGCGTTGACGAAGCCGCGATCGATTTTGATGTAGTCCATGGTGAAGCGCTCTAAATAGATAAGGGCGCTGTGCCCGGTGCCGAAATCGTCTATCGCAATCTCAAAGCCTTCATCGTGCAGCCAGTCAAACAGCGGGCTGGCTTCATGCTGGTTAATCATATCGCGCTCGGTGATCTCCAGCACGGTCTGGAAATGGTCGGGCGGCAGCGAGGCGCTAAACGTGCGCATGTCATCCTTGAAGCTTTCGGCGTGCAGGTGCCCGGGCGCGATGTTGATGCCGAGCTTGGCGCCCGGCGGCAGCACGGACTGGAGCATCGGCGCGTCGCGGATGATCAGATCAAAAAGATGCAGCGTGAGCTGCACGATCAGCTTCTGCGCCTCGGCAAAATTAATGAAGGCATCCGGCGGGATCTCCCCCATCGTCGGGTGCTTCCAGCGCATCAGCACTTCGGCGCCGCGCATTTTGAGCTCTTTCGCATCCACGACCGGCTGATACACCACGTAAAACTGGCCGAGCTTGATGGCGGTTAAAATCTCTTTTCCGGGGTTTATGCGGATGGTCAGGATATAGAAATTGAGCGAACCGGCCGCGATCCCGCACACCAGCCCGAACAGCAGCGCGAGCAGCAGCTCATCCTTGGTCCAGGTCTCGGCGTACAGATTGATGGTCAGCGGAACGTGGCTGAGCGTCGCGCTGCGCGCGGGTTTTTCATGCAGGTCCTGCGCGTTAACCAGCGTGCGGGACAGGGTGGTTAGCGCCCGATTGCCGACTATCACCGCGATGCCGGCAAACTCTTCCTGGCGCGACGAGTAAAACATATAGGGCGTCAGGTTGATATTGACCGACGTAAAAACGCCGCCGTCCTTCACCAGCGGATTGCGATACCAGATGGCAATGGCGGGCCTGTCGGGCAGCATGGGCGTACCTTCCAGAAGGACGATATCCACGGGTTTACTGATGTGCAGCTGGGGAATAAGTTCTTCCATCGGCGCATGTAGCGGCCCCGTGGCGGATGAGCAAAAGGCATTTTTGTCTCTCACCAGCAAAAACGCGCGCACGTTAATGCTGAACGCCGCGCGCGACGTTAGCTCTGCGCTGACGTCACGGCAGCTTCCCAGGGTGAGCGGCTGGAGCGCATCGATGGAGGTTTTAAGCTCGTCAAAATAGCTTTCCATATAGACGCTCAAATCCGTAATCAGCGTATCGAATTTGACTTCCCGCTTGTGGTAGCTCCAGAAAAATTGCAGAGTGCCCAGCAGCAGGGCAACGATTAATCCGGTCATAATACTGAGAAAGAGTATTTTCCGGTGGCTGGAGAAATAGCGGGTGAACATAGACGTCGTTGTTCCTGGAAAGCCGTGAATATCTACAGGGCGGCCAAACTTACGTAATTACAAGACTATAGCCTGGAATCGGGCGGGGCGTATGCCGATGAGCAGGCAAAAAAAAACACTGCCGAAGCAGTGCTTTCTTCTCCATATCGCTAGCCAAGGGATAACCAGCGATACGACAGTCATATCAACTGCGGGTTAAAACGCGGCGCCCTTCGTTGTAGCGCTTCTTCCAGTATGGCTCGTTCATGCTGGAGATTGTCACACCGCTGCTGGTGGACGCGTGAACAAACTGATCGTTGCCGATATAAATGCCAACGTGTCGACCGGTAGAGCCCGCGCGGAACAGGACTAAATCACCTGTACGCAGCTTCGTGCGTGAAATCGATTTACCCACTTCCTGCTGTTCATACGTTGAACGCGGAAGGTCTAACCCAAACTGTTCGCGGAAGGTACGCTGTACGAAGCTGGAACAGTCAATGCCTTTCTTGGTGCTGCCGCCCAGACGATAACGCACGCCTTTCCAGTCAGCATACTGGTCCATAATGCGGGACTTCACGTCCAGATTACGTACCATATTTTCAAATTCATCCTGAGAGGCTTGCAGTGACGAGGAATCTTCTATTCCCACAACACGCGTCTCAGGATGCATATTCTTGGCGGTGTTCGTTGTGCTACATGCCGAAAGCAGAACCGCAACTGCAATCGCCGGGATGCCCCGTAAGATATATCTCAAAATCGGTTGAGATTTGACCATTTTGTTTATTTTCCCTTGAAGTCCTTAACGATAAAATCGTTATAAAAAATGCCAAACGTGACGAGACTAATAACCTGCGCACAATGAGACAATTCCTTAAGGCCAAATCTGTGGCACAGCGCACAAATTTATTCACCGCGTTAATAATTATCTCTGTGAGGCAAAACGAGTCTGAGATTAACTGATTGCAAGGGGCAATGCGAGTAAAAATACCCTCTTTTTTATAAGAATTTGTGATACAGAAAGTAAATTTGTGCAATCGGTTAAAATAGCGCCAAAGTTCTCGCTATATCATGTAATTGATTCATTTCTAACATGAATGTTATGACGAAATGATGACAGCAGAAAACAAATGCGAGGGGAAATCATCAGGGATTGAGAACGATCCCTGATGGATGTGGTTAATTTACGTTAGGAGTTTGTTTTTATTTTGTTGCTATTGCCGGGGAGATAACGATCGAAAATCGCAATCAGGCGATCGGTCAGCGGCGTCATCAGGCACCAGGGTAAACCAATCAGTACCGCAGTCAGCGATCCCACCACAATATCGGTCAGCCAGTGGGCGCCAATCATCACGCGCGGGAAGATAAACACCACAACAATAATCAGGGCAATGCCGAAGGCTTTTTTGCCAAAATAGCGCAGCATGAACGCTGAAAAAATAAGCAGCATCATGCCGTGATCGCCAGGGAAACTGTCTTTAGACGCATCCTTGGTCGGAATATGCAGCAGTTCGCTGACGCGATAAATATCCGTGAAGTAGAGCGTCGGGCTTGCGCGCTTAACCGGCATCAGATGCTGCGCCAGCTGGTTAATGATGACGGCGGTCAGCAGCATTACCAGGCCCATAATAAGAATATGACGGCGGCCGGATTTATCTTCTTTCAGCCAGAACGAGAGCATCAGGCAGCCCATGGCCAGCAGCGAAATGGCGTCGAAGGCGCGATTATTGGTGATGGCGACCAGCCACAGAAATGCCCGGCTTTTGACCAGTTCCTGGTTAAAAAAGTGGAACAGCCCGGAATCGAGCGGGAACCAAAAACCGTGGTTTACCGGCAGATACCAGGAAAAAAAGATCGCCAGACCGAGAGCGTTCAACAGCAAAATCAGGGGAAGTCGGGTTGTCATCATCGTTCCGAAAAGTGTAAAAACAGGGGCAACGTTAGCCTCAGAAAGTTAAACGAAGCCTCAACAGGCTCGACTGAAGCGTGTTCCAGTCGGCGTTAACCGCACTAATCAGCTCTATTCGGCTGTCGGGCGGCGCCACGTTCTGCGTTTCGATAAAGAAATCCTCCCCCTGGCGGTTAATACGCACTAAACCGTCAGGCGTGCGCATGATCCCCTTAACGCGATCGACCGGCGCAAGCCTCGCCCATTCAAGTATACCAATGGTATCAAAAACGGTGTCCGCATCAAAAATCCATCCGCAGGCCTGGTAGCCCTGACCGTTGTTGAGGCTGCGCCGCCAGCGCTGATGCTCCGGCAGGCTTAACGCCGCCAGGCCCTGCTTTGCGCCGTGCTGGTGGACATGCGCGGCGCTGGCGGGCAGCTCCGCCACGTTTCGACGGGGAGAATCGAGCAGCGCGCCGTCAATCTGCCCCTGCGTCGCGTAAAGGCGCTGGCGCTCGCCGCCGTTCAGCTGCCACCAGGCGTCAAAGGCGGCGCGGCTTTCCGGCGTGGCGCGATCCTCTTTATTTGCCACGATGATATCCGCCGAGGCGAGCTGGTCGCGGAAGTTCTCGTTGCTTACCGCTTTCTCATCCAGCAGCTGTCGCGGGTCGAGAACGCAAAGCGTGGCGCGCAGGTCGATCCACGGCTCGTAAACCGGCGCGGTGAGTAAATCGAGGATTTGCTTAGGATGGCCCAGGCCGGTGGGTTCGATCAGCAGCCGGTCCGGTTTTCCCTGGCGAAGCAGGGTGTTGAGCCCAACCTGCATCGGCAGGCCGTTTACGCAGCACATGCATCCGCCCGGTATCTCCTTAACCAGCGCGCCGCTGTCCGCCAGCAGCGCCCCGTCAATCCCCACCTCGCCAAATTCATTGACCAGCACGGCCCATTTTTCGGCCGGATCTTTGTTCGCCAGCAGGTGCAGAATTGAGGTGGTTTTACCGCTGCCGAGAAAACCGGTAATCAGGTTGGTTTTGGTCACATGCGCTCCAGGGAAGTGTAATGATGTAACAATTATCACTTATCCTGGCGAAAAAAAGCGGTAATGAGAAGAGGGACGGCGAACGGAGACGAATACCGTTCGCCTTAAGGGCAAGAATCGCTAAAGATTTAACGTTTCGATAACAGCCCGGCGCGCGCCATGACGCGCGATGCGCTGGTAGGCCTGATTCACGGCGTCGACGAACGCGCCGTCGCGCACAAGCTCGTGACCAAAAATCTCGCTCAGCCCCAGCAGCGCGGTAACGCGATCCTCGTCGGTGGTGGAGGCGACAATTGCGCCAATTTTAGTAACGAGCGGGTCGCGCACGTCAATTGGCTTCCCCCCGTCGTCCACGCCGCTGACGTAGCGCATCCAGCCCGCGACGCCCAGCGCCAGCAGCGGCCATGCGCTTTTGCGCTCGAGATGAACGCGGATACCGTCCAGCATGCGCTGCGGCAATTTCTGGCTGCCGTCCATCGCAATTTGCCAGGTCCGGTGCTGCAGCGCCGGGTTGGCGAAACGGTCGATCAGGCTGTCGGCGTAGGCCGTGAGGTCAACGTCGGTGATGCGCAGCGTCGGCGCCTGCTCGTCCAGCATCAGCCGACGCGCGGCGCGGCGGAAATCGGCGTCTTCCATGCACTCATTAATATGCGCATACCCGGCGAGGTACCCCAGGTAGGCCAGGAACGAATGGCTGCCGTTGAGCATGCGCAGCTTCATCTGCTCCCACGGCAGCACATCCCGCACCATCTGCACGCCCGCGGCTTCCCACTCGGGGCGTCCGGCGACAAAATTATCTTCCACCACCCACTGAATGAACGGTTCACAGCTGATGGCGCACGGGTCTTCAACGCCCAGCGCCTGCGTAATTTCCGCCAGGGAGGCGTCGGTGGCCGCCGGGACGATGCGGTCGACCATGGTGCCGGGGAAGCTGACGTGAGCTTCAATCCAGTCCGCAAGCTCTGCGGAGCGCTTGATCGCCATGCCGAGTACGGCATTTTTCACCACATGGCCGTTGTCCGGGATATTGTCGCAGGAGAGAACGGTGAAGGCGGGCAGGCCACGCGCGCGGCGGCGGTGCAGAGCCTCTACCAGAATGCCCGGCGCGGAATGCGGTTCCGTCGGATTTTCCAGATCGTGAAGAATGCGGTCGTTATGCAGGTCAAGCCTGCCGGTCGCCGGATCGATGCAGTAGCCTTTTTCGGTGATGGTCAGCGAAACGATCGCCACCTGCGGTTCGCAGAATTTCTCAATAATGGCCGCAAGCGAGTCCAGCTTTGCGTTCAGGCACTCGTGCACGGCGCCGACGATAATCGGCTGGTTGCCTTCAGCGCCTTTCTCCAGCACGGTGAAAAGGTGATCCTGGGCGCGAAGCTGGCTCATCAGCACGTCGCCGCTGAACAGGCTGATTTCACATATTCCCCAGTCGCCGCCCTTAGCGTTGAGCACGCGATCGGTTAACAGCGCCTGATGCGCGCGGTGAAACGCGCCAAAGCCAAAGTGGACGATGCGCGAGCGTAAGCGCGTGCGGTCGTAGCGAGGCTGCTGAACGCGGGCAGGAAGCGCGGCGGAGGCTATAGTCTTCATGAAGTACACACCTGATTAACCATTAATTAACAATGGCAGTGTAAAGTTATATGACAACAAATAAAATTGGTGAGCCGTAAATATCCCCTTTCTGTGAGTTTGATCAATCAATAACGGCGCACCGTATTGACCCTTCCCGCTAAACATGTATGGTAGTCGTCATTGCATTAACGAATATTGGTATAACAACTTGCGAGGGCAGGACAATGGAACAAACCTGGCGTTGGTACGGGCCGAACGATCCGGTATCTCTTGATGACGTGCGTCAGGCCGGCGCGACGGGCGTGGTGACGGCGCTGCACCATATTCCGAACGGCCAGGTGTGGCCGGTTGAGGAAATTCAACAGCGTCAGGCGCTGCTGGCGGAAAAGGGCTTAACCTGGTCCGTTGTGGAAAGCATTCCGGTGCATGAAGAGATCAAAACCCGCTCAGGCCAGTGCGACACCTGGATTGCGAACTATCAGCAGAGCATCCGTAACCTGGCGGCCTGCGGCATTGATACGGTCTGCTACAACTTTATGCCGATCCTCGACTGGACGCGTACCGATCTGGAATACCAGATGGCCGACGGCTCGAAGGCGCTGCGCTTCGACCAGATCGCGTTTGCGGCGTTCGAAATGCATATCCTGAAGCGTCCCGGCGCAGAGGCGGACTACACGCCCGAAGAGCAGCAGCAGGCGCAGCAGTGGTTTAACGCGGCAAGCGAAGCGGATATCGAAAAGCTGACCCGCAACATCATCGCCGGGCTGCCGGGAGCCGAAGAGGGCTACACGCTGGATCAGTTCCGCGCGCGTCTGGCGGAATACGGTGATATCGATAAAAACCAGCTGCGTGAAAACATGGCCCACTTCCTGCGCGCTATCGTGCCGGTTGCCGAAGAGGCGGGCGTTCGCCTGGCGGTTCATCCGGACGATCCTCCGCGCCCTATCCTCGGCCTGCCGCGCATCGTCTCGACCATCGAGGACATGCAGTGGCTTAAGGAGACGGTCAACAGCATCTATAACGGCTTTACGATGTGCACCGGCTCCTACGGCGTGCGCGCGGATAACGACCTGGTGCAGATGATTGAGGCCTTTGGCGATCGCATTCACTTTACGCACCTGCGCGCCACCTGCCGTGAAGATAACCCAAAAACCTTCCACGAGGCGGCCCACCTGGGCGGCGATGTGAATATGGTTGCGGTGGTGGATGCGATTCTGGCGGAAGAAGCGCGCCGCAAGCGCGCCGGGGACCTGCGTCCAATTCCGTTCCGTCCGGATCACGGCCACCAGATGCTGGACGATCTGCGTAAGAAAACCAACCCGGGCTATTCTGCGATTGGCCGCCTGAAGGGGATGGCGGAAGTGCGCGGCGTTGAGCTGACGCTGAAGATGATGAAGTATCCTGAGCTGCTTTAATCGGCATTGCCGGGTGGCGGCTTTGCCTTACCCGGCCTACAAAATAAAAAAACCGGCTATTGTGCCGGTTTTTTGTTTGTGTTTGGTAGGTCGGGTAAGCGTAGCGCCACCCGACAAACGCCGCAATCAGTCAGCGCGACCCATATAGCGTTTTTCTTCAATATGGATGCGGATTTTCTCACCGGCAGACAGGTATTCTGGCACCTGTACAACCAGGCCGGTAGTCAGCGTCGCGGGCTTGTTGCGGGCGCTGGCGGATGCGCCTTTGATGCCTGGCGCCGTATCAACGATTTCCAGATCGACGGTCTGCGGCAGCTCGAGCGCCAGCAGCACGCCGTCCCAGGTCAGCACCTGCATGTCAGGCATACCGCCCTCAGGGATGAACAGCAGCTCTTCTTCGATCTGGTCCTTGGTGAAGATGTACGGGGTGTAATCTTCTTTATCCATGAACACGTATTCGTTGCCGTCGATGTAAGAAAAATCAACGTAGCGGCGGGTCAGGGTCACGGTATCCACGATATCGTCGCCTTTAAAGCGCTCTTCCACCTTCAAGCCGGTACGCACGTCGGCGAAACGCATTTTGTAGAGCGTTGCGGCACCGCGGGCGCTCGGGGCCTGAATATCGATATCTTTCACAATCAGCAGCTTGCCGTTGTAATTCAGTACCATACCTTTCTTAATTTCGTTCGCTCTTGGCATTGCTTCAATCCTGTTTACGGGAGGTAAAAAATATCGCGCCAAATTACTCGCGCGCGGCCTTTCAGGCAAGCGGAATTCGCGGCTTTTGCTATCAATACATAAAAGGTGTTACTGTGCGCGCGATGCCCGATTGCGCGGGTATTCATCAGCGAAAGAGAGCATTTATGGATTGTCGTCCAGACTGCGGCGCATGCTGTACCGCACCGTCTATTTCAAGCCCCATTCCAGGAATGCCCCAGGGCAAGCCGGCGAATACCCGCTGCGTCCAGCTTTCGGAAAACAACCTGTGCCTGATCTTCGGCTCGCCCCTGCGCCCGAAGGTCTGCTCCGGGCTTCAGCCCGCGGCCGAAATGTGCGGCAGCTCGCGCGCGCAGGCGATAACCTATCTTCTTGAGCTCGAAGCGCTCACCGCGCCCTAGACGTCCTTAATCCGCGTCAGGCAGCCAATCGTCATAACGCACATCGCCAGCGCTATCCAGAACACCGTGTGATAGTTCCACAGCTCGGCCACGACGCCTGCCATGGAGCCCGCGATAATCCAGCCCACGCGCGTGGTATTAGTATAAAGGGTGGTCGCAGAACCTGCCTGGCCCGGCATCAGATCCTGAAAGTAGAGCATGCCGATCCCGGCCAGTATGCCGATATAGATGGCGTTCAGCAGCTGTAAAGCCAGCAGCACCGCCGGGCTGTGCGCCGTCAGCATGCCGATATAAAACAGCAGCCCCGCGACGGCGGCCACGCGCATCAAAAACCGCTTCCCGAAGCGCTTCGCGTAGTAGCCCGCGATCAGCATGGTCGGGATCTCCAACCCGGCGGCGGTTCCCATCATAATCCCCGCCAGCTTTTCCGGCAGGTGCAGCTCGTCGATAATAAACAGCGGCATATTAATGATGTAAAGGCTGTTGGTGCCCCACATCAGCGTGCAGACGATAAACAGCAGCAGCGCGTCGCGGCGGTTACGGCGCGGGGCCTCAAGCACGCCCGTCGCAAGCTTTGGCTCTTTGCGCATCGACGGCAGGAAGAACCACACCATCGCGCCGCACACCACAAACGCAACGGCCGCGCTCAGGTACATCACCGTGAAGCCAAACCCCATCGCCAGCGCGTAGGCGAGCGGCGGACCAATCACCCACGCCAGAGAGACCTGCGCGCGAAGAATCGAGCTGAACATGACCGCTTCGCGGCCGGTCCGGTCGGCGTGCTCGCGCGCCAGGGCGAACATCTGCGGGTTAGCGGTGGAGCCGAAGCTGCTCAGGAAGACGCCGATGAACAGCAGGATGAAGTAGTTGCGATTCCAGGCAAACAGCAGACAGGCGAACACGCCCAGCAGGCAGCAGAAGACGATCAGGCTTTTGCGGTCGCCTTTTCTGTCGGAGCGGCCCGCGAGAAACTGGCTGACGAAGATGCCGATGATCGCGCTGCCGGTAAAGAAGAAGCCGACCATCGCCGGGCGCACGTGGACTTCGTTCGTCAGAAACAGGCTCAGCGTGGGGGTCTGTAGCGCGCCGGCAATGCCGGTGAGAAAGGCCACGATCAAAAAAGCCGATGACGTCAGGTCAAAGGGCTTTGGCGAGGCGGCTGCGGGGGTGTTATGCATGATTCACTATCAGCGGTGTCTAAGAGAGACGCGGAGTTTACGCCGCCTGTCAGAAAATGAACAGCCAGGGCAGGGCGTTTTGCTACAAAAAATCAAAATGGCATTTCAGTTTATGCGCAGGGTGCTGTCTGCTGAAGTGGATTGCTGAACTTCAGCAGCTGACTGCTGAACGACAAAGAAATGTGCTGCATATCTAACTTCTGAAACGAGAAATGTAACTTTTCTTGCAACATTTTGCGGAAAAGGGCAAGAATCATTGAAACGTTTCAGCGCTCGCTTGTTTTAACTGACGGACAGGTTAGCGCATTTTTTCTCATTAAAGCTGAAACGATTCACGTTCAGCAGGAGAGGAGAACCATGTTCCAGTTATCTGTTCAGGATATTCACCCGGGCGCACAGGCCGGAAACAAAGAAGAGGCCATTCGCCAGGTTGCCGCCGCGCTTGTCGCCGCGGGTAACGTGGCGGAAGGCTACGTTGACGGCATGCTCGCGCGCGAGCTGCAAACCTCCACGTTCCTCGGCAACGGCATCGCCATTCCGCACGGCACCACCGATACGCGCGATCAGGTGCTGAAGACCGGCGTTAAGGTTTATCAGTTCCCGCAGGGCGTAACGTGGGGCGAAGGCCAGGTAGCGTACGTGGCAATTGGTATTGCCGCCAGCAGCGATGAGCACTTAGGCCTGCTGCGTCAGCTGACGCACGTGTTAAGCGATGACGCTGTGGCTGAACAGCTGAAGTCCGCCACGACAGCGGAAGAGCTGCGCGCCCTGCTGATGGGCGAAAAGCAGAGCGATGCGCTGAAGCTGGATAACGACACGCTGACGCTGGACGTCGTCGCGGGCGATCTGGTGACGCTGCAGGCGCTGAACGCCGCGCGTCTCAAAGAGGCGGGCGCCGTTGAGGCCGCATTCGTTGCGCGTGCGATCAATGACAAGCCGCTGAACTTGGGCCAGGGCATCTGGCTGAACGACAGCGCGGAAGGCAACCTGCGCAGCGCCATCGCCGTCAGCCGTGCGGCAACCGCGTTTGACGTTGACGGTGAGCGCGCCGCGCTGCTGGTGACCGTCGCGATGGCCGACGATCAGCCCGTCGCGGTGCTGAAGCGCCTGAGCGAGCTGCTGTTAGATAATAAAGCTGAAAAACTGCTGAACGCCGACGCGGCGACCGTGCTGGCGCTGCTGACCAGCGACGACGCGCTGACCGACGACCTGCTCAGCGCCGAGTACGTGGTGCGCAACGAGCACGGGCTGCACGCGCGTCCGGGCACCATGCTGGTTAATACCATTAAACAATTTGAAAGCGAGATCACCGTGACCAACCTGGATGGTTCGGGCAAGCCGGCCAACGGCCGCAGCCTGATGAAAGTCGTCGCGCTGGGCGTGAAGAAAGGCCACCGCCTGCGCTTCACCGCGCAAGGTGCAGATGCTGAGCAGGCGCTCAAAGCGATTGGCGATGCCATCACGGCAGGCTTAGGGGAGGGCGCATAATGAGCAGACGCGTCGCGACCATTACGCTGAACCCGGCCTATGACCTGGTCGGCTTTTGCCCCGAAATTGAGCGCGGTGAGGTTAACCTCGTGCGCACCACCGGCCTGCACGCCGCGGGTAAAGGGATCAACGTCGCCAAGGTGCTGAAGGACCTGGGCATCGACGTCACCGTGGGCGGTTTCCTTGGTAAAGACAACCAGGACGGATTTCAGCAGCTGTTCAGCGAGCTGGGCATTGCCAACCGTTTCCAGGTGGTGCAGGGCCGTACCCGCATCAACGTCAAGCTGACGGAAAAAGACGGTGAAGTGACCGACCTGAATTTCTCCGGCTTTGAAGTCACGCCTGCCGACTGGGAGCGTTTTGTGACGGACTCCCTGAGCTGGCTGGGCCAGTTCGACATGGTGTGCGTGAGCGGCAGCCTGCCGTCCGGCGTCAGCCCGGAAGCATTCACCGACTGGATGACCCGCCTGCGCAGCCAGTGTCCGTGCATTATCTTCGACAGCAGCCGCGATGCGCTGGTCGCCGGTCTGAAAGCCGCGCCGTGGCTGGTGAAGCCTAACCGCCGCGAGCTGGAGATCTGGGCCGGCCGTAAGCTGCCAGAATTAAGCGACGTGATTGAAGCGGCGCACGCGCTGCGCGAGCAGGGCATCGCTCACGTGGTGATTTCTCTCGGCGCAGAAGGCGCGCTGTGGGTTAACGCCTCCGGGGAGTGGATCGCCAAACCGCCGTCAATGGAAGTGGTTAGCACCGTTGGCGCCGGGGATTCCATGGTCGGCGGCCTGATTTACGGCCTGCTGATGCGTGAATCCAGCGAGCACACGTTACGCCTTGCCACCGCCGTTGCAGCCCTGGCCGTGAGCCAGAGCAACGTTGGTATTACCGATCGTACCCAGTTGGCCGCGATGATGGCGCGCGTTGACTTGAAACCTTTTAACTAACAGCAGGAGAGGCACAATGAAAACGCTGCTGATAATTGACTCCGGTCTTGGACAGGCTCGCGCCTACATGGCGAAGACCCTTCTGGGCGCGGCGGCACAAAAAGCACATCTGGACATTATTGATAACCCGGGCGATGCCGAAATGGCGATCGTGCTGGGCGACAGCATTCCAGCGGATAGCGCCCTCAACGGTAAAAAGGTGTGGCTGGGCGATATCAATCGCGCCGTTGCGCATCCTGAGCTGTTCCTGAGCGAAGCTAAAGGCCACGCTGCGGTGTACACCGCGCCAGCAGCATCCGCACCGGCTGCGGCAACGGGGCCAAAACGCATTGTGGCGGTAACGGCTTGCCCAACGGGCGTTGCGCATACCTTTATGGCGGCGGAAGCGATTGAAACCGAAGCCAAAAAACGCGGCTGGTGGGTGAAGGTTGAAACCCGCGGCTCCGTGGGCGCGGGCAATGCCATCACGCCGGAAGAGGTGGCGGAAGCCGATCTGGTGATCGTGGCGGCGGATATCGAAGTGGATCTGGCGAAGTTTGCCGGCAAGCCGATGTACCGCACCTCTACCGGCCTGGCGCTGAAAAAGACGGCGCAGGAGTTTGATAAGGCGCTGGCCGAAGCCAAGCCGTATCAGGCAAGCGGCGCGGCGAAAGCGCCGACCGAAGGGAAAAAAGAGTCCGCGGGCCTCTATCGTCACCTGCTGACCGGCGTGTCGTACATGCTGCCGATGGTGGTGGCGGGCGGCCTGTGCATTGCGCTCTCCTTCGCCTTTGGTATTGAAGCGTTTAAAGAGCAGGGCACGCTGGCGGCCGCGCTGATGCAGATTGGCGGCGGTTCTGCGTTCGCGCTGATGGTGCCGGTTCTGGCGGGCTTTATCGCCTTCTCGATTGCAGATCGCCCTGGCCTGACGCCGGGTCTCATCGGCGGTATGCTGGCCGTCAGCACCGGCTCCGGCTTTATCGGCGGGATCATTGCCGGTTTCCTGGCGGGCTACGTTGCGAAGCTTATCAGCACGAAGCTGAAGCTGCCGCAGAGTATGGAAGCGCTGAAACCGATACTGATTATTCCGCTGCTCTCCAGCCTGGTGGTTGGCCTGGTGATGATCTACATGTTGGGCAAACCGGTTGCGGGCTTCCTGGAATGGCTGACGCACTGGCTGCAAACCATGGGTACGACCAATGCGGTTGTGCTGGGCGCGATCCTCGGCGGCATGATGTGTGCCGATATGGGCGGTCCGATAAACAAAGCGGCGTACGCGTTTGGCGTGGGGCTGCTGAGCACCCAAACCTACGCGCCGATGGCGGCCATTATGGCTGCGGGCATGGTGCCACCGCTGGCGCTTGGCCTGGCAACGCTGATTGCGCGTCGTAAGTTCGACAAGGCGCAGCAGGAAGGGGGCAAGGCGGCGCTGGTGCTGGGCCTGTGCTTCATTACCGAAGGGGCGATTCCGTTCGCGGCGCGCGATCCGTTCCGCGTGCTGCCGTGCTGCATCGTGGGTGGCGCAGTCACCGGCGCGATCTCCATGGCGGTTGGCGCGAAGCTGATGGCACCGCACGGCGGCCTGTTCGTGCTGCTGATCCCTGGCGCCATCACCCCGGTGCTGGGCTATCTGCTGGCGATTGTTGCGGGTACGCTGATTGCGGGTCTGTCTTATGCGGTGCTGAAGCGCCCTGAAGCGGAAGTGGAAGCGGTCGCGAAAGCAGCCTAAAAGAGGTGTCGGGTGGCGGATTCGCCTTACCCGACCAACAAAAAAGCCGGGTCGCACTTCGCGCCCGGCTTTTTTTATGCCGCCTGTTCGGCGGTTTGCTGCGCCTTCAGCCAGGCAATCTCTTCTGCCCAGATATCCGGATTGATGGTTTCGAGCACCATCGGAATGCCGTCAAAGCGGGCGTCCTGCATGATAACGCGGAACGCGTCGTGGCCAATGTTGCCTTCGCCCAGGCTGTGGTGGCGGTCGACGCGGCTGCCGAACGCGCTTTTCGCGTCGTTCAGGTGCATCCCGCGCAGGTACTGAAAGCCGACGATGCGCTCAAACTCGTCGAAGGTGTTTTTCGTTGCCTCGGCGGTGCGCAGGTCGTAACCGGCCGCAAACGCGTGGCAGGTATCAATGCACACGCCCACGCGGGATTTATCCTCAACGCCGTCAATGATGGCCGCCAGATGCTCGAACCTGAAACCGAGGTTGCTGCCCTGACCGGCGGTATTCTCTATCACCGCCGTTACGCCCTGGGTTTTATCCAGGGTGATATTAATGGATTCGGCAATGCGTGCCAGGCAGGCGTCTTCGTCAATCTGCATCAAGTGGCTGCCCGGATGGAAGTTCAGCAGCGTCAGCCCAAGCTGTTCGCAGCGCTGCACCTCATCGAGAAACGCCTCGCGGGATTTCTCCAGCGCCTCTTCGACCGGATGCCCGAGGTTGATCAGGTAGCTGTCGTGGGGAAGAATCTGGCCAGGCCCGTAGCCGTACTTCTCGCAGGCGGCTTTGAAATCGTCGATGATTTCAGCCGTGAGGGGGGCGGCGCGCCACTGGCGCTGGTTTTTGGTGAACAGGGCGAATGCGGTCGCCTCGATTTCGGCGGCGCGAATGGCGGCATTCGCGAGGCCACCGGCAGCGCTTACGTGCGCTCCAACATATTTCATACAGGGACTCCTGTTAACCCGAAATGCGTATGATAGCGGGTTAACAGGAGGAGGACGTAGTGGTTTATGCCATCAGGCTGTGAACCGCGAGGTTGATTGCGCCACCGCCGACGATCAGCCAGACGAAGAGCACCAGCGCCATCAGCAGCGGTTTTGCACCGGCTTTTTTCAGCGCGCTGACGTGGGTGGTTACCCCGAGCGCCGCCATGGCCATCGCCAGCAGCACGGTATCCAGCGTCACCAGCATATCCACTATCGCTTTCGGCAGAAGGTGGAAGGAGTTAAACACCGCGACCACGATAAACAGGATCGCAAACCAGGGAATGGTGATTTTGCTCTTCTCGCCGCTCCCCGCAGGAGCCAGCTGCTTCACCCGCGCCGCCAGGATAATCAGGAACGGCGCCAGCATCATCACGCGGAGCATTTTTGCAATCACCGCCGCGTTTTCCGCGTCCGGGCTAATGGCGTGGCCTGCCGCAACTACCTGCGCGACCTCATGCACCGTGGAGCCGATGTAGATCCCGTAGGTTTCCGGGCTGAACCAGTGCGCGACCAGCGGATACATGGCGGGGTAGAGGAAAATCGCCAGCGTCCCGAAGATCACCACGGTCGCAACCGCAACGGTCACCTTGCTGGCTTCGGCTTTGGCGACGGGCTCCGTCGCCAGCACGGCCGCCGCGCCGCAGATGCTGCTGCCCGCGCCGATCAGCCAGCTGGTCTGTTTGTCCAGCCCTAACACCTTCTGGCCGATAAAGCACGCCAGTAAAAAGGTGCTGGTCAGCGTAAGGGCGTCGATAGCAATGCCGCTGACGCCGACGTCCGCAATTTGTGAAAACGTCAGGCGAAAGCCGTACAAAATAATGCCGAGGCGCAGCAGGTGCTGCTTGGCGAAGATCACGCCGCCGTCGCAGGCTTTCCACAGCTTGGGATAGACGGTATTGCCGACGACCATCCCCAGTAGAATAGCCAGCGTCAGGGCGCTAAACCCCGCCCCGGCGATGGCCGGAATACTGCCGCCCCACAGGGCGACGCCCGTTACGGCGGCGCTGAGCGCGAGCCCCGGCACGAAGTGCCACACTGTTCGATGATGATGCAGGGTAATTTCTGACATAACCTTCTCCTTTATCTGGCTAAAGGTTACGGCGTGCTGGCTTAAAAATAAAATTGATTATATATTTATAATCAATCTTTATAAGTGGTAAGCAACCATGCACATTACATTGCGTCAGCTGGAAGTTTTCGCCGAAGTGCTGAAGAGCGGCTCGACCACCCAGGCCTCGCAGATGCTGGCGCTGTCGCAGTCTGCGGTGAGCGCCGCGCTGACCGATCTGGAAGGTCAGCTGGGGGTTCAGCTTTTCGACAGGGTAGGGAAGCGGCTGGTGGTCAACGAACACGGTCGCCTGCTTTATCCGCGCGCGCTGGCCCTGCTGGAGCAGGCCGTTGAAATTGAGCAGCTGTTCCGGGAAGACAACGGCGCAATTCGCGTGTTCGCCAGCAGCACCATCGGCAACTACATCCTGCCGGAAGTGATTGCCCGCTACCGCCGGGATTTTCCAGGCCTGCCGCTGGAGATGAGCGTCGGCAACAGCCAGGACGTGATCAACGCGGTGATCGATTTCCGCGTGGACATTGGCCTTATTGAAGGGCCGTGTCATAACGTCGATATCATCGCGGAGCCGTGGCTCGAGGATGAGCTGGTGGTCTTCGCCTCACCGGCCTCTTCCTTATTACAGGGCGAGGTGACGCTGGAACGCCTGGCGCAGGCGCAGTGGATCCTGCGCGAGCAGGGCTCCGGCACGCGTGAAATCGTCGATTACCTGCTGCTGTCGCACCTGCCGCAGTTCCAGCTGGGTATGGAGCTCGGCAACTCGGAGGCGATTAAGCACGCCGTTCGCCACGGTCTGGGCATCAGCTGCCTTTCACGCCGCGTGATTGCTGAACAGCTGGAAAGTGGAACGCTGGTTGAAATTCCGGTGCCGCTGCCGAAGCTGGTGCGCACGCTGTGGTGCATTCACCATCGCCAGAAACACCTTTCTAACTCTCTGCAGCGTTTTCTGCGCTACTGCGCCATTTAACATTCCCCGGTGGCGCTTCGCTTACCGGGGCTACATGCGCTTAGCACCCCACATTTTTATGCTTTACTTATAATCCTGGCCGAGTCATGAAGCTCTCTTATAACTGCGTATTTCTGCCGGAAGGAACGCGGATCGTCTGCTACAATCGCGCCTCATTTATTGAATGGACAGCATTTTCACATGGTTTCAGAAACTAAAACCACAGAAGCGCCCGCGCTACGTCGCGCACTTAAGGCGCGTCACCTGACGATGATCGCCATTGGCGGCTCAATCGGTACAGGTCTTTTTGTTGCCTCTGGCGCAACAATTTCGGCAGCTGGCCCGGGCGGGGCACTCTTTTCCTATATCCTGATTGGCCTGATGGTCTACTTCCTGATGACCAGCCTGGGTGAACTGGCGGCGTATATGCCGGTGTCCGGTTCGTTCTCGACCTACGGTCAAAAATACGTTGAGGAAGGCTTCGGCTTCGCGCTGGGCTGGAACTACTGGTACAACTGGGCGGTGACGATTGCCGTTGACCTGGTTGCCGCGCAGCTGGTGATGACCTGGTGGTTCCCGGATACGCCGGGCTGGATCTGGAGCGCGCTGTTCCTCGCGGTGATCTTCCTGCTGAACTACATCTCCGTGCGCGGTTTTGGCGAAGCGGAATACTGGTTCTCTTTGATAAAAGTGGCAACCGTCATCATCTTTATCGTGGTCGGTGTGGCGATGATCGTTGGTATTTTCAAAGGGGCTGAACCTGCGGGATGGAGCAACTGGGCGATTGACGACGCGCCGTTTGCCGGGGGCTTCTCGGCGATGATTGGCGTGGCGATGATCGTGGGCTTCTCCTTCCAGGGCACCGAGCTTATCGGCATCGCGGCCGGCGAATCTGAAAACCCGGAGAAGAACATTCCGCGCGCGGTGCGTCAGGTGTTCTGGCGTATCCTGCTGTTCTACGTGTTCGCTATTCTGATTATCAGCCTGATCATTCCGTATACCGATCCGAGCCTGCTGCGCAACGATGTGAAAGACATCAGCGTCAGCCCGTTCACCCTTGTGTTCCAGCACGCGGGCCTGCTGTCTGCGGCGGCGGTGATGAATGCCGTTATCCTGACGGCGGTGCTGTCGGCGGGTAACTCCGGCATGTACGCCTCCACCCGTATGCTGTACACCCTGGCCTGCGACGGTAAAGCGCCGCGCATCTTCGCGAAACTGTCCCGCGGCGGCGTTCCGCGCAACGCGCTGTATGCCACGACCGTGATCGCGGGCCTGTGCTTCCTGACCTCCATGTTCGGCAACCAGACGGTTTACCTGTGGCTGCTAAACACCTCCGGCATGACCGGCTTTATCGCCTGGCTGGGGATTGCGATTAGCCACTACCGCTTCCGCCGCGGCTACGTAAAGCAGGGACACGATATTAACGACCTGCCGTACCGCTCCGGATTCTTCCCGCTGGGGCCGATTTTTGCCTTCGTTCTGTGCCTGATTATTACCCTGGGTCAGAACTACGAGGCCTTCCTGTCCGACACCATCGACTGGGGCGGCGTGATGGCGACCTACATCGGCATCCCGCTGTTCCTGGTTATCTGGTTTGGCTACAAGCTGGTGAAAGGCACGCACTTCGTTCGCTACAGCGAAATGGATTTCCCGGAACGATTTAAACAATAACCGCACTCCTCTCTTCAGGCCCGCTCAATGAGCGGGCTTTTTTTTATCTCCATACTGTGCAGACCGGATATAAATTTTAACAATTTAATTGATAATAGTTATCGTTTGCTTTATCGTTACGCCAAATTTAAAAGAGACTACCGACCCGCCAACGAAGCGGGCGGAGAGCTTTGCGCTGTGAGCATTAAACGTTGATTTAGTTGTATTTACCTCATGGAGATATGGAATGTTTAGGTTGAATCCCATCGTCAGGGGAGGACTGTATGCGTCTGCAATGTCCCTCGCCCTGCCTGTCATCGCGGCGGAATCCGGCGACACGCTGGTGGTCACGGCAGCGGCTACCGAGCAAAACCTGAAGGATGCCCCGGCGAGTATTAGCGTCATCACCCAGGAAGATTTGCAGCGCAAGCCCGTACAGAACCTTAAAGATGTGTTAAGGGAAGTGCCCGGCGTACAGTTGACGAGTGAGGGTGACAACCGTAAAGGGGTAAGCATTCGCGGTCTGGACAGTAGCTACACGCTGATCCTGGTCGACGGCAAGCGCGTAAACTCGCGTAACGCCGTATTCCGCCACAACGATTTTGACCTGAACTGGGTGCCGGTGGACGCGATCGAGCGAATCGAAGTGGTGCGCGGCCCCATGTCTTCCCTGTACGGTTCCGATGCCCTGGGCGGCGTGGTCAACATCATTACCAAAAAAATCGGCCAGAAGTGGACGGGAACCCTGAGTGCCGACAGCACGATCCAGGAGCACCGCGACCGCGGCGACACCAATAACGGCCAGTTCTTTACCAGCGGACCGCTGGTGGACGGCGTGCTGGGGCTGAAAGCCTACGGCAGCGTCTCTAAGCGCGAAAAAGACGGCCAGCAAAAATCATCCACCGACGCCAGCGGCCAAACGCCGCGCATCGAAGGTTTCACCAGCCGCGATGCAAACGTTGAGTTTGCCTGGACGCCGACGGAAGATCACGACTTCACCGCGGGCTACGGCTTTGACCGTCAGGATCGCGATTCGGACTCCCTCGACAAAAACCGCCTCGAGCGCCAGAATTACTCCCTGAGCCACAACGGCCGCTGGGGCGTAGGCAACAGCGAGCTGAAGTTCTACGGCGAAAAGGTGGACAACAAAAATCCCGGCAATAGCAACCCTATCACCTCCGAGAGCAACTCAATTGATGGGAAATACGTGCTGCCGCTGGGTGAGATCAACCAGATGGTGACGTTCGGCGGCGAATGGCGTCACGACAAGCTGAAGGATCCCGTTAACCTGACGGGCGGCTCCAGCAGCAATACGTCTGCAAGCCAGTACGCGCTCTTCCTTGAAGACGAATGGCGCATCTTTGAGCCGCTGGCGCTGACCACCGGCATCCGCATGGATGACCATGAAACCTACGGCGACCACTGGAGCCCGCGTGCTTACCTCGTGTATAACGCGACCGATACCGTGACGGTGAAAGGGGGCTGGGCAACCGCGTTTAAAGCGCCGTCATTGCTGCAGCTTAGCCCGGACTGGGTAACCGGCTCCTGCCGCGGCGCCTGCGAAATTGTGGGTAACCCGGATCTGAAGCCGGAAACCAGCGAAAGCTTCGAATTCGGCCTCTACTATAACGGTGAGGAGGGCTGGCTGGAGGGCGTGCAGGCCAGCATCACCACCTTCCAGAACAACGTGGATGACCGAATCAGCATCAACCGTACGGCGAACGTCAGCCAGGCGCAGGGCTACCCGAACTACGTGGGGCTGAACGCCGACGGTGAGCCTATCTTCCGCTATTACAACGTCAACAAGGCTCGCATCCGCGGGGTGGAAACCGAGCTGAAATTCCCGGTTGCCGAAGACTGGAAGGTGACGCTGAACTACACCTACAACGACGGCCGCGACATCAGCAACGGCGGCAACAAGCCGCTGTCCGAGCTGCCGTTCCACACGGCCAACGGCACCGTTGACTGGAAGGCGACGCAGGACTGGTCCTTCTACGTGCAGGGTAACTACACCGGTGAAAAACGCGCGGTGACCTCCGGCGCGATAACGCCGGGCGGCTACGTGGTCTGGAATACTGGCGCCGCGTGGCAGGCAACGAAGAGCGTGAAGCTGCGCGCCGGGGTGCAGAACCTGCTGGATAAAGATCTCAGCCGCGATGACTACAGCTACACCGAAGACGGACGTCGCTACTTCGTGGGCGTGGATTATAAGTTCTGATTGAGCAGTGAGCCGGGTGGCGGCTTCGCCTTACCCGGCCTACGATTGTGGATTTTGTAGGCCCGGTAAGCGAAGCGCCACCGGGCAAAACCCGCCGTGCTACCCCAACAAATGCGCCGCATGGAAGCGGAGATGATCCTCGATAAACGAGGCGATGAAGTAGTAGCTGTGATCGTATCCCGGCTGGATGCGCAGCGTCAGCGGCCAGTTTTTCTGGCGCGCCGCCTCGGCGAGCACCGCGGGCTGCAGCTGCCCGGCGAGGAACTGATCCGCGTCGCCCTGGTCGATAAGCGTTGGGATCGCATCCTCTTCCCGGCTGGCCAGCATCAGCGCGCAGCTGTCCCATTCCCGCCATTTTTCAGCATCTTCACCCAGATAGTGGCTGAATGCCTTTTGCCCCCACGGCACCTGGGTCGGGTTCACGATCGGCGCAAAGGCCGACACGCTGGTAAATTTGCCCGGATTTTTCAGCGCCAGGATCAGCGCCCCGTGTCCGCCCATCGAGTGCCCGCTAATGGCGCAGCGATCGCCCACGTTAAACTCGGCCTTAACCAGCGCAGGCAGCTCGTCGCGGATGTAGTCATACATGCGGTAATGTTTCGCCCACGGCTGCTGGCTGGCGTTGAGGTAAAAACCGGCGCCTTTTCCCAGGTCGTAACCGGCGTCGTCGGCAACGTCGTCACCGCGCGGGCTGGTATCCGGCATCACCAGCGCAATGCCCAGCTCGGCCGCGATGCGCTGCGCGCCCGCCTTGGTGGTGAAATTTTCGTCGTTGCAGGTTAAGCCCGACAGCCAGAACAGCACGGGCGGCTTGGCGCCGCTATCGGGTGGCAGGAAAATATTGAACGTCATGGCACAGCCAAGCGTGCTGGAGTCGTGGCGCCAGCGCTGCTGACGGCCTTCAAAACAACGGTGCTCTTCGAGCAGTTCCATGCAGGGCTCCTTCTATGGATGACTATTTGTTAAATCAATAATACAGAGTTTTCATTGGCCTGTGAGCAACTTTCACTTTCGCCGGGCGCAAGGATGTTGCATCATCAGTTAACTTATTTTTAACAATTGGAACGGTCATGGCGTTGCGTATTGCCCTCAGCGGGTTTGTGGTTCTGGTGGTGGCGATGGGGATAGGGCGCTTTGCCTTTACGCCTCAGGTTCCGCTGATGATTGCCGCCGGGCAGCTCACCCTGACCAGCGCGGGCCTGGTGGCCGCGATGAACTACCTTGGCTATCTGGTCGGCGCGTGGGACGCCATGCGCGCCCATCGGTTTGTCGAAGCGCGGCTGTGGCTCGGGATTACCGGGGCCGTTGCGCTGACGCTGCTGTCCGCGGCGGCGGATAACGCCGTTGTGCACGGGCTTCTGCGCTTTGTGATTGGCTGCATGAGCGGCTGGTCGATGGTGCTGATTGCCGCCTGGACCAACGAGCGTCTGGGGCAGCTGGGCAAGCCGGGCCTGAGCGCGGCGGTCTTCGCCGGGCCGGGGGCAGGCATCGCCCTGAGCGGGCTGCTCGCAGTCTATATACAGTCCAAATCGCTCTCCGCCGGTGCCGCGTGGCAAATCTACGGCGTGCTGGCGCTGGTGCTTATCGCCCTCGTTGCCCGCTATCTGCCGCGGGCGGGCCAGCTTCATCGTCCGGGAACGGCCCCCGAGCCGCTGCAACTCACGCCTGACCTGAAGCGGCTGGTGTGGAGCTACAGCCTGGCCGGGTTCGGCTATATTCTTCCGGCCACGTTTTTATCGCAGATGGCGGTAGCCCGTTTTCCCGGCAGCCTGTTTGCCCAGTTCGTCTGGCCGCTCTTTGGCGCCGCCGCCGTGCTGGGGATTGCGCTGAGCATTGCGCTGCGCCACACCTCAACGTCCAACCGCAGGCTGGCGATCGTGCTCTGGCTCCAGGGCGTCGGCGTGCTGGCCGCCTGGCTGCTGCCGGGGATTGGCGGTTTGCTGACGGGCGGGCTGCTGGTCGGCGGCGGTTTCCTGTGCGCCGTGCAGCTTTCATTGCTGTATGGACGCGAGCTGGCGCCCGAGCATACCCGCTACATGGCGGGGCTGCTGACCACCGGTTACGCCATCGGGCAGCTGGTTGGGCCGATGACCTCCGCGCTCTCCACCTGGCTCACGCACCGGCTGGAGCCCGCGCTGGGGCTGGCTGGCCTCGCGCTGTTTATCGGCGGGGCGCTCGTCTGGAACCGTCAACCCGAAAGGCAGCAGCGATTGCAATAATTATCGCCGTGAATACTGGATTATGTGCGCCGCCTCACGCACAATGAGCGCACACTTTTGCCACAACGAGGGCAAAAGACGCCACACCTGCAGGAGAAAAGAATGTCATCACTCAGTAAAGAAGCTGCCCTGGTCCACGAAGCGCTGGTTGCGCGCGGCCTTGAAACCCCGCTGCGTCCGCCGGTTCAGGATTTGGACAATGAAACCCGTAAGCGTCTTATCTCCGGTCATATGACTGAGATCATGCAGCTGCTGAATCTCGATCTGAGCGACGACAGCCTGATGGAGACGCCGCATCGCATCGCAAAAATGTACGTCGATGAGATCTTCTCCGGCCTGGATTACGCTAATTTCCCGAAAATCACCGTCATCGAAAACAAGATGAAGGTCGATGAGATGGTCACGGTGCGCGACATCACGCTGACCAGCACCTGCGAGCACCACTTCGTGACCATCGACGGCAAAGCGACCGTGGCCTACATTCCAAAAGATACGGTGATTGGCCTGTCCAAAATCAACCGCATCGTGCAGTTCTTCGCCCAGCGTCCGCAGGTGCAGGAGCGTCTGACGCAGCAGATCCTGACGGCGCTGCAAACGCTGCTGGGCACCAACAACGTGGCGGTCTCTATCGATGCGGTGCACTACTGCGTGAAGGCGCGCGGCGTGCGCGATGCAACCAGCGCCACCACCACCACCTCGTTGGGCGGCCTGTTTAAGTCGAGCCAGAATACCCGGCAGGAATTTCTGCGCGCGGTGCGTCACCACAACTAATCAGACAGGGCAGGGACCATGGAGCGAAACGTCACGCTCGATTTTGTTCGCGGCGTCGCCATTCTCGGTATCCTGCTGCTGAATATTAGCGCCTTTGGCTTGCCAAAGGCCGCCTACCTTAATCCCGCCTGGTATGGCGACATTACCCGCAGCGACGCCTGGACGTGGGCCATCCTCGATCTCTTCGCGCAGGTCAAATTCCTGACGCTGTTCGCGCTGCTGTTCGGCGCGGGCCTGCAGCTTTTGCTCAAGCGCGGCGCGCGCTGGATCCAGTCGCGCCTGACCCTGCTGGTCATCCTCGGCTTTATTCACGGCCTCTTTTTCTGGGACGGCGATATTCTGCTGGCCTACGGCCTGGTGGGGCTGATCTGCTGGCGTCTGATCCGCGATGCCCACAGCGTAAAAAGCCTGTTTAACACCGGCGTAATGCTGTACGTCATGGGGCTTGGCGTACTTCTGCTGCTCGGGCTGATCTCAGGCGAGGCGACAAACCGTTCGTGGATTCCGGACGCCGCCAACCTCCAGTACGAACAGTTCTGGAAGCTGAAGGGCGGGACGGAGGCGATAAGCAACCGCGCGGATATGCTGGGCAATAATCTTCTGGCGCTCGGCGCGCAGTACGGCTGGCAGCTTGCGGGAATGATGCTGATGGGCGCATCGCTGATGCGCACCGGCTGGCTGAAGGGGGAATTTAGCCTGCGGCACTACCGTCGCGTCGGCGCGGGGCTGGTGCTGCTCGGCGTGCTGATAAACCTTCCGGCGGTGATAGCGCAATGGCATCTCCACTGGGACTATCGCTGGTGCGCGTTTCTGCTTCAGGCCCCGCGGGAGTTGAGCGCGCCGTTTCAGACCATCGGCTACGCGGCGCTGATATACGGCTTCTGGCCCCGGCTGGCGCGCCTGCGCGCGGTGGCTGCCGTGGCCTGCGTTGGGCGGATGGCGTTGAGCAATTACATTTTACAAACCCTGATTTGCACCACGCTTTTCTATCAATTCGGCCTGTTTATGAAATTCGACCGGCTCGCGCTGCTGGCGTTTGTGATTCCGGTCTGGATTGTTAACGTGGTGTTTTCCGTTATCTGGCTGCGCTATTTCCGCCAGGGCCCGCTGGAGTGGGCGTGGCGGCAGTTAACCGCGCGTGCTGCGGGCGTTTCATTACGTAATACATCCAGATAACGATCTGGATCACAATCATTAACAAAACGGATGTAAGCGTTTTCATCCGTGTGAGCTTCTTCACGTAGTCCCCTTTCTCTCGCTGCCAGAATAGCCTCCTTGCTAAACACAGGGGGTGTCTGTGCGTTGCTGCAATCCTTTTAAGGATGGTGAATATGATCACCATTCGTGACGTCGCCCGTCTGGCGGGCGTTTCCGTTGCTACCGTTTCTCGCGTGCTGAACAACAGCGCGCTCGTCAGCCCTGAAACCCGCGAAACCGTGATGAAAGCCGTTTCGCAGCTGGGCTATCGGCCCAACGCCAACGCGCAGGCGCTGGCCACGCAGGTGAGCGATACCATTGGCGTGGTGGTGATGGACGTTTCCGACGCCTTTTTCGGCGCGCTGGTCAAGGCGGTGGACGTGGTTGCCCAGCAGCACGGAAAGTACGTGCTGATCGGCAACAGCTATCACGAGGCTGAAAAAGAGCGTCATGCCATTGAGGTGCTGATTCGCCAGCGCTGTAACGCCCTGATCGTTCACTCCAAAGCCCTAAGCGACGAAGAGCTTTCCGGCTTTATGGAGCAGATCCCCGGCATGGTGCTGATCAACCGCATCGTGCCCGGCTACGCGCACCGCTGCGTGGGTCTGGACAACGTCAGCGGCGCGATGATGGCGACGCGGATGCTTATCAACAACGGGCATCAGCGCGTCGGCTATCTCGCTTCAAGCCACCGCATTGAGGACGATGAAATGCGCCGCGAGGGGTGGCAAACCGCCCTGAAAGAGCACGGCATCACGCCGCTTGAGAGCTGGACGGGCACCGGCACGCCGGACATGCAGGGCGGCGAGGCGGCGATGGTTGAGCTGCTGGGCCGCAACCTGCAGCTGACGGCCGTTTTTGCCTACAACGACAGCATGGCGGCAGGAGCGCTTACCGCGCTGAAGGATAACGGCATTGCGGTGCCGCAGCATTTGTCGCTGATCGGTTTTGACGATATCCCCATTGCCCGCTACACCGACCCGCAGCTGACCACGGTGCGCTACCCGATTGCGTCGATGGCGAAACTGGCCACTGAGCTGGCGTTACAGGGGGCGGCAGGGCTGTTGGATCCTGGCGCAACGCACTGTTTTATGCCGACTTTAGTGCGTCGTCATTCGGTATCCATTCGGCAAACTGTGGTTCCGATCACTAACTGATTACACGGTGTGATGTAACCGTTTTCAATCTGTGAGTAAATTCACAGTATCTTAACAAGGCGCTGACTATGATGTCAGCGTTTTAGGAGCTGAAACGCTATGTAACGGTGATTATTCACTTTGACCATAGCAAACGTGCCGGAAACATCCAAAAAAACGCATTTCTGGAGCGTTACAGACCACGGAAGATAAGCATTTTATAAGTGAACTTCGGCGATCGGTAACGTTTCTTTAACATCTACCCGCCGACCGTTATTCACCAGAACTACCCTGCATAAAAAAAACCGGAGATACCATGAATAAGAAGGTGTTGACTCTGTCTGCCGTTATGGCAAGCATGCTTTTTGGTGCCGCTGCGCACGCCGCGGATACCCGTATTGGTGTGACAATCTATAAATATGACGACAACTTTATGTCCGTCGTGCGTAAAGCCATTGAGAAAGATGCGAAAGCAGCGCCGGACGTACAGCTGCTGATGAATGACTCCCAGAACGACCAGTCCAAACAGAACGATCAGATTGACGTGCTGCTGGCAAAGGGCGTGAAAGCGCTGGCGATCAACCTGGTTGACCCGGCTGCAGCAGGCACGGTAATTGAAAAAGCGCGCGGCCAGAACGTGCCAATCGTCTTCTTCAACAAAGAACCTTCCCGCAAGGCACTGGATAGCTACGATAAAGCGTACTACGTCGGCACCGACTCCAAAGAGTCCGGCATTATCCAGGGCGACCTGATTGCAAAACACTGGGCGGCGAACCCGAACTGGGATCTGAACAAAGACGGCCAGATTCAGTTTGTGCTGCTGAAGGGCGAGCCGGGCCACCCGGACGCTGAAGCGCGTACCACCTACGTGATCAAAGAGCTGAACGACAAAGGCCTGAAAACCCAGCAGCTGGCGCTCGATACCGCCATGTGGGACACCGCTCAGGCGAAAGACAAGATGGACGCATGGCTGTCCGGCCCGAACGCCAACAAAATCGAAGTGGTTATCGCCAACAACGATGCGATGGCAATGGGCGCGGTTGAAGCGCTGAAAGCGCACAACAAATCTTCCATTCCTGTGTTCGGCGTGGATGCGCTGCCGGAAGCGCTGGCGCTGGTGAAATCCGGCGCGATGGCCGGTACCGTGCTGAACGATGCCAACAACCAGGCGAAAGCGACCTTCGATCTGGCGAAAAACCTGGCCGACGGTAAAGGCGCCGCTGACGGCACCAGCTGGAAAATTGAAAACAAAATCGTTCGCGTACCGTACGTGGGCGTAGACCAGTCCAACCTGGCTGAGTTCATCGGTAAATAAGTTAGCTGTAACGTCTCCACTGGGCGCAATTCGTTGCGCCCTTTTATAACGCGATATGCGAGGCCAACAAGGTATAATTATGGTCAGCACAACTACTCAGTCGTCCGGCGAATACTTGTTAGAAATGAGCGGTATCAACAAGTCTTTTCCCGGCGTTAAGGCGCTTGATAATGTTAATTTAAAGGTGCGTCCTCACTCCATTCACGCATTAATGGGGGAGAACGGTGCCGGTAAATCAACGTTATTAAAATGTCTTTTTGGGATCTATCAAAAAGATTCTGGCAGTATTCTTTTTCAGGGGAAAGAGATCGATTTCCATTCAGCGAAAGAAGCGCTGGAAAACGGTATCTCGATGGTTCACCAGGAGTTAAACCTGGTATTGCAACGCTCGGTTATGGACAATATGTGGCTGGGCCGTTACCCAACCAAGGGTGTCTTTGTCGATCAGGACAAAATGTACCGCGACACCAAAGCCATTTTTGACGAGCTGGATATTGATATCGATCCGCGCGCCCGCGTCGGAACATTATCCGTTTCCCAGATGCAGATGATAGAAATTGCGAAAGCGTTCTCCTATGATGCCAAAATCGTCATTATGGATGAGCCAACCTCGTCATTAACGGAAAAAGAGGTTAACCATCTTTTCACCATTATTCGCAAGCTGAAGGATCGCGGCTGCGGGATTGTTTATATCTCCCACAAGATGGAAGAGATTTTCCAGCTGTGCGATGAGATCACCATTCTGCGCGACGGCCAGTGGATTGCCACCCAGCCGCTGGAAGGGCTGGATATGGACAAGATCATCGCCATGATGGTCGGCCGCTCCCTGAACCAGCGCTTCCCGGACAAAGAAAACACCCCGGGCGAAGTAATTCTTGAGGTGCGCAACCTGACCTCGCTGCGCCAGCCGTCGATTCGCGACGTCTCCTTCGACCTGCACAAGGGCGAAATTTTGGGCATTGCCGGGCTGGTGGGCGCCAAGCGTACCGACATCGTTGAAACCCTGTTTGGCATTCGCGAGAAGTCCGGCGGCACGATTACGCTGCACGGCAAGAAAATTAATAACCACAACGCCAACGAAGCCATTAACCACGGTTTTGCGCTGGTGACGGAAGAGCGCCGCTCCACCGGGATTTATGCGTATCTGGATATTAACTTTAACTCGCTAATTTCGAATATTCGTAACTACAAGAGCAAAATCGGCCTGCTGGATAATTCCCGCATGAAGAGCGATACCCAGTGGGTAATTGACTCAATGCGCGTGAAAACGCCTGGCCACCGCACGCAGATTGGCTCTCTTTCCGGCGGTAATCAGCAGAAGGTGATTATTGGCCGCTGGCTATTAACCCAGCCGGAAATTCTGATGCTGGACGAGCCAACGCGCGGAATCGACGTAGGGGCAAAATTCGAAATTTACCAGCTGATTGCCGAGCTGGCGAAAAAGAATAAAGGGATCATTATTATCTCTTCCGAAATGCCGGAACTGTTAGGGATCACGGATCGTATTCTGGTAATGAGCAATGGTCTCGTTGCCGGTATTGTTGACACCAAAACGACAACGCAAAATGAAATTTTGCGTCTTGCGTCTTTGCACCTTTAAGATCAGGGGCTCCTCATGAGTGCGTTAAATAAAAAAAGCTTTCTCACTTATCTGAAAGAGGGCGGTATTTACGTCGTTCTTTTAGTTTTGCTGGCCATTATTATTTTCCAGGACCCTACGTTCTTAAGCCTGCTGAACCTGAGTAACATTCTGACCCAGTCCTCCGTGCGTATTATCATCGCGCTGGGCGTGGCGGGACTTATCGTTACCCAGGGGACGGACCTGTCGGCGGGGCGTCAGGTTGGCCTTGCGGCGGTTATCGCCGCCACGCTGCTGCAGTCGATGGAAAATGCCAACAAGGTGTTCCCGGAAATTGCCACCATGCCGATTTTCGTGGTGATCCTGATCGTGTGCGCCATTGGCGCGGTGATTGGCCTGATCAACGGCATCATCATCGCCTACCTGAACGTGACGCCGTTCATCACCACCCTCGGCACGATGATTATCGTTTACGGCATCAACTCCCTGTACTACGACTTCGTGGGCGCGTCGCCGATTTCCGGCTTCGACAGCGGCTTCTCGACCTTTACCCAGGGCTTCGTGGCGCTCGGCAGCTTCCGCCTGTCGTACATTACGTTCTATGCGCTGATTGCGGTGGCCTTCGTCTGGGTGCTGTGGAACAAAACCCGCTTCGGCAAAAATATCTTCGCCATCGGTGGTAACCCGGAAGCGGCGAAAGTGTCCGGCGTTAACGTTGCGCTGAACCTGCTTATGATTTATGCCCTGTCCGGCGTGTTCTACGCGTTCGGCGGGATGCTGGAAGCGGGCCGCATCGGCTCGGCGACCAACAACCTGGGCTTTATGTACGAGCTGGACGCCATCGCGGCCTGCGTGGTGGGCGGCGTCTCCTTCAGCGGCGGCGTGGGCACCGTGATCGGCGTGGTGACGGGCGTTATCATCTTCACCGTCATCAACTACGGTCTGACCTATATCGGCGTGAACCCGTACTGGCAGTACATCATCAAGGGCGCGATTATCATCTTCGCGGTTGCCCTGGATTCACTGAAGTACGCGCGTAAGAAATAAGTTCTTGAGAATAAAGAGGCCCGCTCACGTAGCGGGCCTTTTTTTTGTCCGGTGGCGCAGCGCTTAGCGGGCCTACAGCACCGCGACTGTAGGTCAGGTTAGCGTTTCTTCTGCAGTTCCAGCAGCTGCTCCGGCGTGACCGCCGGATAACCCTGCGCGTCTTCAGGCACCTCGTGCATTGCCGGGATCGGCACCAGCGGGCCTAAGAAGCGCGGCTCGCGCTTGAAGAGATAGAGATCGGCCAGCGCGCCAAAGCGGGCGCCAAACTCGCGCACGCGCACGCTAAGCATATCCTTAGGCGACGGCACGGCGTAGCACTGGGCCTGAATGCCCATGTGCAGGGCGATAAACAGCGCGCGCTCGCAGTGGAAACGCTGGGTAATGATGATGAAATCGTTGGTGTCGAACACCTTGCGGGTGCGCACGATCGAGTCCAGCGTGCGGAAGCCTGCGTAATCGAGCACGATGTCCGCCGGATCGACGCCACCGGCAATCAGGTCCTTACGCATCGTTACCGGCTCGTTGTAGCTTTGCTGGGCGTTATCGCCGCTCAGCAGCAGGTAGTTAACCTTCCCGCTGTTATAGGCGTTCAGCGCGCCCTGAATACGGTAGCGATAATATTGGTTAATCACGCCGGTGCGATAGTATTTAGCGGTGCCGAGCACCACGCCGACCTGGCGGTAGGGGAGATCCTGCAGCTCGTCGAAGATATAGGGGGCCGTTTTCCAGCTCATCCAGCGGTCGAGGCCAAGCACGATCAACAGCAGTATGCCGACCAGGACAGACAGGCTGTAAAACACGCGCTTTAACATGGAGATGGGCTCGTTCGTGGGTGAAAGTTCACTCAGGCTACTTTACCCGCCTGGTAAGCGCAAGAAACAGAGAATCAACTGAAGGGTTTTTCATCATACCGGCGGGCATTTCTGCCCGCCGGAGGGATTACGCGAGCAGAACGCGGTCAATTGTTGTGCAGCCCAGCGCTTTCAGCGTCGCGGCGGTCGCATCCCACTGGATCAGCGGCGCGTCGGCTTTTTCTGCCAGAATGGCGCGCTGAATATCCGGGTAGTCATAGCCGTTCAGGCTCAGCAGGTTCAGGGCGCCCTGCAGCGGCGGCAGCGTAGGGTTAAACGCGGCGTTTTCGGCATAGCTGCCGGTAAAGATGCGCCCGTCGCGACACTGCAGCGCCACGCCGCTCGGCGATTTGCTATACGGGGTATGGCTTTTGTTCGCGGCAGTGATAGCGGCTTCGCTCAGCGCGTCGCCGGACAGGGTGAAGCCGTGATCCTGTTCGTCCATCAGCAGCGTTTTGATCTCAAGATCTTTCGGGCCGAAGGCGTCGGGCAGGTAGTCGCCCAGCGTGTGCGGCTCGCGGCCCGGCAGGTTAACGCGCAGCTGCAGGCCGCTGTTCAGCTCGTTCATAAACTGGCGGCAGTGGCCGCAGGGGGTGTAGTTCACGGTGATCGCGCTCAGGGATTTTTCACCGCGCAGCCAGGCGTGGCTGATGGCGCTCTGCTCCGCGTGAACGGTTTGCTGCATGGTCGCACCGAGAAACTCCATGTTTCCGCCGAAGTACCAGGTTCCGCTTACGCCGCGGGCGATGGCGCCGACGTTGAAGTGGGAAAGATCGGCGCGCGCGCAGGCGGCGGCCAGCGGCAGCAGTGCGAAAGCCAGCGCGTCTTCGTCCAGTCCCGTTGCTTCTTTAAGCGTCGCGACCTGCCCGGCGGTCAGCAGGGCGGGGAAATGCGCATCCGCCAGAACCGGAGCCAGGGCTGATTGCAAATTCTCTGCAAGCTGTGCGAAAGCAGATTGAAAACGTGGGTGCATGGCGTTGCCTCATAAAGGTTAATGGATCGGTAGTGTACGGAGCCAGTGAGGCCTTATTTGTGATCTGTATCTCATAATGTATGCAACTTATGAAAACAAAATGAAATTTGCGCGACGCATCGCAAATTTTAACCCACTACCGCCAAAATAATCGGGAAGACGAACGGGGCAATCAGCGAGGTGATAATCCCGCAGATCACCAGCGCCAGCGAGCTAAAAGCGCCTTCCTGATAGTCCACTTCGGCACAGCGCGCGGTGCCCAGCGCGTGCGAGGCGGTGCCCATGGCGAGCCCACGCGCCGCTTTCGTGTGGATTTTCATCACGTTGAGCAGGGTATGGCCAAACACCGCGCCGAGGATGCCGACGAAAATCACGCACATAGCGCTGATGGCGGGGATACCGCCGATGCTGCCGCCTACCGCCATGGCGATGGGGGTGGTGACCGATTTCGGCAGGATGGAGGCGGCGATCTGCGGCGATGCGCCCATCAGCAGCGCCACCGTGGTGCCGGTGACCATTGCCACCAGGCTGCCCACGAAGCAGATGGTGATGATGGACTTCCAGCGGGCGCGGATCTGATGCAGCTGTTCGTATAAAGGAAACGCCAGCGCCACGACGGCGGGTTGAAGCAGATCGTTGAGAATTTTGCTGCCGGCGAAGTAGCGTTCGTAGGGGATGCCCGTGAGCAGCAGGAAGGGGATAATCACCACCATCGCCACCAACAGCGGGTTAAGCAGCGGCATTTTCAAACGTGCGGCAAGCCTGCGCGCCGCGAAGAACACCGCCAGGGTTAACGGCAGCGACCACCAGATATTAGCCATCATTGTTTGGTTCCTTTCTGCCCGACCACTTTGCGTTCGCCGTGAACGATGTGCGAACTCCAGCTCACCACCAGGAAGACCACCAGCGTGCTGACTGCGCAGGAGACGACGATGGGCCCGAACTGCGCCATGAGCAAATCGTAGTATTGCATGACGCCAACGCCGATGGGCACGAACAGCAGCGCCATGTAACGGATAAGCACGAAGCAGCCGGGGTTGACCCATTTCGCCGGGAGGATTTGCAGCGCCAGCAGCACGAAGAGGATCAGCATCCCGATGATGCTGCCGGGAATGGTGATAGGCAGCAGGGAGGCGACGAAGATCCCGGCGTAGAGACAGGCATAAATCAGTACGAATGCGCGCAGATATTGCCAGATGATATTCAGTGATTTGCTCATGGTGAAAGTCCTTGCTGAAACGCATTCATCATACAATTAAACCCTGAAATGTGCCACGGATCACATCATGAATTTTGAGCATACCAGACATTCCAAAACGGAACGTCGGGCATTTCCACAAATGGACAGGGCAAAGTTTACATGCAACTATAGCGCGTCTTTTTTTTCAGGTACTGATATGCGTGTTTTGCTGGCCCCTATGGAAGGCGTGCTCGACTCGCTCGTGCGCGAGCTGCTGACCGAGGTAAATGATTACGATCTCTGCGTGACGGAGTTCCTGCGCGTGGTGGATATGCTGCTGCCGGCAAAATCGTTCTATCGGCTCTGCCCGGAGCTGCATCGTCAGAGCCGCACCGCGTCCGGCACGCGGGTGCGCATTCAGCTGCTGGGACAGCATCCGCAATGGCTGGCGGAAAACGCTGCCCGCGCGGTTGAGCTGGGCTCCTGGGGCGTCGATCTCAACTGCGGCTGCCCGTCGAAGCTGGTCAACGGCAGCGGCGGCGGCGCGACCCTGCTGAAAGATCCGGAGCTTATCTACCGCGGCGCAAAAGCGATGCGTGAGGCGGTGCCGTCCGACCTGCCGGTCACGGTTAAGGTGCGGCTGGGCTGGGACAGCGACGCGCGGCAGTTTGAGATTGCCGATGCGGTACAGCAGGCGGGCGCCACCGAGCTGGTGGTGCATGGTCGTACTAAGGAAGACGGCTATAAGGCCGAGCGCATTAACTGGCAGGCGATTGGCGAGATCCGCAAGCGGCTTTCTATTCCCGTTATCGCCAACGGCGAAATCTGGGACTACGACAGCGCTCAGGCCTGCCTTAAGGCAACTGGCTGCGATGCGGTGATGATAGGCCGCGGCGCGCTGAACGTGCCTAATCTGAGCAGGGTGGTGAAATACAACGAGCCGCGCATGCCGTGGGAAGAGGTGGTCACGCTGCTGAAAAAATACAGTCGTCTCGAAAAGCAGGGTGATACCGGGTTATATCACGTTGCGCGCATTAAGCAGTGGCTGAGCTATCTGCGAAAGGAGTACAGCGAAGCGCTGGGGCTTTTTCAGGAGATCCGCGCGCTGCAAACCTCTGCCGAAATTGCCAGCGTGATCCAGTCCAAATAAGAAACGGCCCGGCAAAATGCCGGGCCGTTCACTCAGAATATCATCTTGAATACGCCTGTTACCACCAGCAGCCCAATCAGAAAAATAATCAAAATAATCCAAAGTAATATCTTCATTTGCCTCTCCTGTGCATGTTTGTCCTATCAAGTGTAGCAGCCCCTCGGCGCGTGAAAATATAATTGCAGTGAATGCATGTAATTTATTGATTGGATTGGCGAATAATTTTCCAATTATGTGATTGTATGACAACGTGTGGATTGCCACGGGTTACTAAAAAAAAGAGCGGCGCCAGGCGTAATTTGCGCCTTTAATTTTTGAGTGCATGACGTGATGAAACGTTCTTTTCTTTTAGCCCTGACGACTCCGCTAATCTTTACGCTCGCCGCGTGCGCGCCGCAGCATCCCTCGGTATCAGCCATTAAAACCCAGCCGGTCGCCGCTGGGGTTAACGCGCGTCTGAGCCACGTCGACTGGCCGAAAAACGCGTGGTGGAAAGAGTATAACGACCCGCAGCTGGATTCACTGATTGCAAAAGCCCTGAGCAATGCCCCGGATATGCAGATTGCCCGTCAGCGCATCACGCTCGCAGAAGCCCAGGCGAAAGCCGCGATGGCCGCCGACGGTCCGCAGGTTGATTTTTCTGCTGACCTTGAGCGCCAGAAAATGTCGGCAGAAGGCTTAATGGGCCCGTTTGCGCTGACCGATCCCGCAGCGGGCACAACCGGGCCGTGGTATACCAACGGCACGTTCGGCCTGACGGCGGGCTGGGATCTGGATCTCTGGGGGAAAAACCGTGACCTGGTTGAGGCGCGCATTGGCAAAGTGAACGCGCAAAAGGCGGAGCTTGAGCAGACCCGCCAGCTGCTTGCCACCAGCGTGGCGCGGCTCTACTGGGAATGGCAAACCGAATCGGCGATTTACGGCGTGCTGAGCGATATCCGCCAGGAGCAGAACAATATCATCTCGGCGGATAGACAGCTTTACCAGCACGGGATCACCTCGTCCATTGAGGGCGTCGAAACCGACATTAACGCCAGCAAAACCGAAGAGCATATGGCCGACGCCGCGGGCAAGATGAAGGCCATTGAGGCGCGACTCCAGGCGCTGACCAATACGGCATCGGTGAAGCTCACGCGCCGCGATCTTCCGGCCGTTGAGGCCTCTTTACCTACGACGCTGGGCTACGAGCTGCTGGCGCGTCGCCCGGACCTTCAGGAAGCGCGCTGGTATATCGAAGCGTCGATGAATAACGTCGATGCAGCCAAAGCGGCGTTCTACCCCGACGTCAACCTGATGGCGTTTTTGCAGCAGGATGCCCTGCACCTGAGCGATCTCTTCCGCCATTCCGCGCAGCAGATGGGCGTGACGGGCGGCTTCACGCTGCCGATTTTTGACAGCGGTCGCCTCAACGCGCAGCTGGATATCTGGATATCGCCCAGGCGCAGAACAATCTCAGCGTTGCCGATTACAACAAGGCGGTGGTGGATGCGGTCAACCAGGTCGCGCGCACCGCCAGTGAGGTTGAGACGCTGACCAGCAAAAACCAGCAGCATCAGCGCGTAGAGCACGATGCCGCAAGGGTGGTTACGCTCGCGCAGGCGCGCTTTAATGCAGGGCTGATTGCGGGCTCGCGCGTCAGCGAGGCGAAAATCCCGGCTCTGCAGGAGAAGATTTCCGGTTTGACCTTAAAGGGCCAGTATCTGGACGCCACCCTGCAGCTGACCTCAGCGCTGGGCGGCGGGTATCATCACGGGTGAAAAGGGCGGGGGATGTGGTGATTAACTTAATCCCCATCCCGCTTATTCTCCCGGTGCTTCAGCCATAGCCTCACCACAACCACGCCGACGACCACCAGAATCAGCCACGCCCAGTGCTTCACGTGCTGGTCGAAATTGTGCAGCCACGGGCCTATGACTTCGCCTCCGACGTAGCCGAGCGAGGTAAAAATCAGCGCCCAGGCGATGGCCCCGAGAATATTCAGCGGCAGGAAAATTTTCGGCGGCAGGCGGCTCGCGCCGATGAGGATCGGGCCAACGATCCGAAAGCCGTACATAAAGCGGGTGCCGATCACAAAGAGGTAAGGGTGACGCTGGATCAGCCTTTGCGCCCGGCTGATTTTTTTGCGGTGCTTCGAAAACCGCTCAAGCAGGGTAGGCCCGAAGCGTAATCCCAGAAAGTAGAGCAGCTGGTCGCCAATCATGCCGCCCAGCGCCACGGCGGCAACCACCAGCGGAAATTTTAGCAATCCCTGATGCGCTGCAACCCCGCCCAAAAGCGTGATGGTTTCGCCCTCCGCCACGCTGCCAACCACAAGCGCGGCGTATCCGTATTGTTCAATCAGACCGTTGATATCCATTAAGTACGCGTCGTCTCCTTGTTTTTCCTCCGTTAATGATACACCCCATCTATGGATTACGCGGCACCGGGGGCAAATTTAGTGCTGTACACAAAATAATCTACAGCCTGCATTATACTTGAGGTATCGATGACGGGCCGACAACAAGGGGGCGTTATGAACCATGTCTGGGGACTTTTCTCCCATCCCGATCGTGAAATGCACGTGATCAGAAATGAGAACGAAACGGTTGCGCATCACTATACCCACCACGTGCTGCTGATGGCGGCGGTGCCGGTGATTTGCGCGTTCATTGGCACCACGCAGATAGGCTGGAACTTCGGTGATGGCACCGTGGTGAAGCTCTCCTGGTTTACCGGGCTCTATCTGGCCGTTCTGTTCTACGGCGTCATGCTGGCGGGCGTGGCCGTGATGGGGCGCGTGATCCACTGGATGGCGCGCAACTATCCTCAACGGCCTTCTCTGGCGAACTGCATGATTTTTGCCGGATATATCGCGACTCCGCTGTTTTTAAGCGGCATTGTTGCGCTCTATCCCCTGGTCTGGCTGTGCGCCCTGATTGGTACGCTTGCGCTCTTTTACACGGGCTATCTGCTGTATCTGGGCATACCCACGTTCCTGAACATCAATAAAGAAGAGGGCCTGAGCTTCTCCAGCTCCACGCTGGCTATCGGCGTGCTGGTTCTCGAGGCGCTGCTGGCGCTGACGGTGATTCTGTGGGGCTACGGATACCGTCTTTTCTAAGCTCACTGCGCTGCTGGCGCAATTGCCAGCAGCGCAGCATCCGTTCATGATTATCCGCTGGCGACATTTCACGGTGACCGCTATGATGCCGTAGCCAGCCTGCGTTTTTCATACGCGCAGGCGGCGTACGTCAATACGTGCCTGATTCACTATCAGAAGTCTCATCATGCTGAAATTCCGTGTCTCTTTACTTAGCCTTGCGCTAATCCTCGGTGCGTCTGCGGCCGTGCCGGCGATGGCCGCCGCGACAGCCGCGGCGCCGGCTGCCCAACCGCAAATTGCGTCCGGCAGCGCGATGATTGTCGATCTCAATACCAATAAGGTGATCTACGCCAGCCATCCCGATCTGGTGCGCCCGATTGCCTCAATCACAAAATTAATGACGGCGATGGTGGTGCTTGACGCACGGCTGCCGCTGGACGAAACGCTGAAGGTGGATATCAGCCACACGCCGGAGATGAAGGGAATCTACTCTCGCGTGCGCCTGAACAGCGAAATCAGCCGTAAAAATATGCTGCTGCTGGCGCTGATGTCGTCAGAAAACCGTGCGGCGGCAAGCCTGGCGCACCACTATCCGGGCGGATATGACGCATTTATTCGCGCGATGAATGCCA
The DNA here is from genome assembly GCA_018231245.1 of Gorgopas trochilus. Taxonomy (NCBI): domain Eukaryota; kingdom Metazoa; phylum Arthropoda; class Insecta; order Lepidoptera; family Hesperiidae; genus Gorgopas; species Gorgopas trochilus. The sequence continues at coordinate 63,074 of DWRP01000023.1, forward strand.
AAGCCAAATCGCTGGGCATGACCAACACCCGCTTTGTCGAGCCGACCGGCCTGTCGATTCACAACGTGTCGACGGCGCGCGATCTTACAAAGATGCTGATTGCCAGCAAGCAGTATCCGCTGATCGGCCAGCTCAGCACCACTCGTGAGGACATGGCGACGTTCTCTAATCCGTCCTACACGCTGCCGTTCCGCAACACTAACCATCTGGTTTACCGCGAAAACTGGAACATCCAGCTAACCAAAACCGGCTTTACCAACGCGGCGGGCCACTGCCTGGTGATGCGCACCGTGTTCAACGGCAAACCGGTGGCGCTGGTGGTGATGGACGCCTTTGGCAAATACACCCACTTCGCGGACGCCAGCCGCCTGCGTACCTGGATCGAGACCGGGAAAGTGCAGCCGGTGCCGGCCGCGGCGCTGACCTACAAGAAGCAGAAAGCGGAACAGATGGCGACGGCGCAGAACGATTAGCTTCCCTCTGCGGTCTGGTGCCCTCACCCTACACTCTCCCACGGGGGTGAGGGATCCCCGCAAATTTCAGCTGGCACAGAATACTCCCTCTCCATTCAGGGAGAGGGCGGGGTGAGGGGGAACATACGGCTGTGGTGGTAATTCCGTTCACTTTACGAGCGTTGCTACTCTGAAATCACGTTACTTGTGAACGTGTGAAGGGGGCTCGCCGCCGCCCCCTTCACAATCCCGGCTCCCGGCAAAGAAAAT
>DWRP01000024.1:0-63492 GCA_018231245.1 Gorgopas trochilus
CTGCACAGGGCACCCCAGCACCGTTCAACGGTCTGAAAGAAGTTAAAGGTCAGTAAGTTCTTACTGCTGCTTTAGACTTTGAAAAACCCGCTTCGGCGGGTTTTTTTTCGTCTTTGGTTTTTACGAAATGAACAAGGCCGGGATCTTACCGGCCTTCAGGCTGATGACAAACCTCATGCGGATAAAATTCTGCTTTTACAGCGAACGGATCACTTCGCGCAGCAGACGGACCCGAGGCTCGATACTGTTCAGCTCCAGATATTCGGAAGGGGAATGGAAACCCGCGCCGACAGGGCCAAACCCGTCCAGGGAAGGTACGCCCAGGGCCGCCGTGTGGTTGGCGTCTGAGCCGCCGCCCACCGCCTGCCAGCGAACTTCCACGTCGACAGCCTGACCGGCTTTTTCCACCAGCTTCATCAGCTTTTCCGTTTCAGCAGAAGGGGACATCGCGGGCGTTTGTGCCTGCTGTTCGACGATGGTTAACACATCAGGCTCGAACTGGCGGTGGCGGAACGACTGAACGGCCTCGTTAACCCGCAGATATTCGTCGTTATCATTGAAGCGGAGATCGACAATCATCTCCGCGCGATCCGCCACGATATTCGCCCCAACGCCGCCGGAAATCACGCCGGTGTTCAACGTGGTACCCTTCGTCATATCGGCCAGATCGCTGATTGCCAGCACCGCGTGGGCGAGCGCTTTCACCGCAGAACGGCCTTTTTCCGGATCGTTGCCCGCATGGGCGGCTACGCCTTTAAAAGTCAGGCGGTAACGGGCCATGCCTTTTCTGGCTTTCACCAGAGAGCCGTCGGCTCTTGCCGCCTCGCATACCAGCACGCAGCGGCTGCGTTTTGCTATGCCGCCTATCCATTCGTGTGAATGGGCTGAACCCGTTTCTTCGTCCGGGTTCATGGCCACGGCGATAGCTAACCGATCAAGATCGGCTTTGTCCAGGCCGCGTAGAGCCCAAAGAATAGATAACAGTCCGCTTTTCATGTCTGACACGCCTGGTCCATAGGCGCGGTCGCCTTCAATGCTGAAAGGGCGCTCTGAGACGGTTCCCGGCGGGAAGACGGTATCCATATGCCCCACCAGCAAAACGTCGTACTGTGTGGCGTCAGGCTTATTCGTGGCGAACAAGCCCGGCCCTACTTTGTTCCCCAGGTCGACGCTGTCGCAGTGCCAGTTTTCTGACAGATACCATTGCTGAAGGATACGGCTGACTTCTTCCACGCCCGCAACGGTGGCGGTGCCGCAGTCGATATTCACGACGCTTTTTAACTCTTGAAGATACTGTTTCAGATCCATGGGTTACTCCAAAATAAGCACGCGCATGATCAGCATGGCGCAAAATGCGTTGAGTACGGAAAGGGCTATCATCAGAGGAATGCGTTTCGCCGGAATACCGACCACGCCGAGGATACGCCCGGCGTATTGCACCTGAGAGCCCATCAAATAGATGGCCGGTGCGAGAATCGCCAGGTGTTCGCCGCTGAGAATGCCTCTTTCAAACAGGCTGATAGCGACGCCTACGCCGCCGCCCATCGACATCCAGCCGCCGATGAGCACCGCTGCGGCTTCACCGGGCAGTCCAAAGAGTTTCATTACCGGGCCAAACAGCCACGCCATGCCCTGCAGCGCGCCCGTCAGCTCAAGCGCATAGATAATAATGAATGCCATCAACACGTTAGGTAGCGTACTGGTTGTGGCGATGGTCCAGCCTTTGCGCGCGCCGGCAACAAAGACATCGGTGATCATCGGTTTTGCTGCATCAGCCATGTTGCGCCCCCGTTTTTGTTTTCCGTTCTGTGACGTTCAGGATCAGGCGCATCATGTTTGCCCCTACGATTTTCATCATGAACATCACGGCGACGCACATGCCGATAGAGCTTGGCACGGCCTGGCTGCCGTCAACGGCGATCAGCGTGAAGAGCACGGCCCCGGAAGAGAAAAAGTTGGTGATCATGGCGCCAGCGGAAAACTGGAACATAGTGAACACGGTTTTTTCTTTTTCGGTAATCTGGCCTTCATCGGCAAGCACGCGGGTGAGTGACGCGCCAACGTCGGTACTCTGCAGGCTGCCGATTAGCGCAAGGCCCGTGGCACCGGGCACGCCCATCAGGGGACGAAGGAGAGGGGTCAGCAGTTTTCTTGCGGCCCGCAGCGCGCCGTAGTGTTCCAGCACGTTAATCATGCCCAGCGCAAACATCACGGCGGGAATCAGGCCGAAAGCGAAGAGAAAACCGTCCATTGCGCCATACCCGCCGTTGCCGCGGAAGGCGCTTTTGGCAACATCCAGCGATTCTCCGGCCGGGTTAACGCCGCTGACCACTTTGCCAAAGGCGCCGTTTAGCGTGGTGAAGTCAAACACCCCGTACCAGTTTTTTCCGCCTAACAGGCCAGAAAAAAAGACCATCGCAAACAGCAGGCTAAACCAGGCGGCGGGCCCAACTCTTTGTTGTCCGGGAACAGAAGAATCATCCATTTATCATTTCCTTATGTAATTTCAGGGGGAAAGCCAGAGGGATGCTAGAAGTTAGCAATACGTGCTGTTATGACGACGATCAACATGAGGAACGAACGTTTAATCACCATAAGAAAGTTGAGAACTGGCACACAGTAACCGTGAGAATAGAGAATGTTTGCGCGACATGGGCATCAGGTATCGCCGTGGTGCAGCCGCTTTCGCATGATCTCCATCGCCAGTTCTGCGATAATTACTTTTTGTGACTATGACTGAGATGATTATGCAGTACCCGATTAACGAGATGTTCCAGACCCTGCAAGGGGAAGGCTATTTTACCGGCGTGCCCGCCATTTTTATTCGCCTGCAGGGTTGCCCGGTAGGCTGCGCCTGGTGCGATACCAAACATACCTGGGATAAGCTCGCGGATCGTGAAGTGTCGCTGTTCAGCATCCTGGCCAAAACTAAAGAAAGCGATAAATGGGGCGCGGCAAGCGCCGAAGATCTACTTATCGTGATTGGCCGCCAGGGCTATACCGCGAGGCATGTGGTGATTACCGGCGGTGAGCCGTGCATTCACGACCTCACGCCGCTGACAGATTTGCTCGAGAAAAACGGGTTTAGCTGCCAGATAGAAACCAGCGGCACGCATGAAGTGCGCTGCACGGCAAATACCTGGGTGACGGTTTCCCCGAAGGTGAACATGCGCGGCGGGTACGACATTCTCTCCCAGGCGCTGGAACGCGCGGATGAAATTAAGCACCCGGTTGGGCGTATGCGTGACGTCGAAGCGCTGGACGAACTGCTGGCTACGTTGACGGATGAGAAAAGCCGCATCATCGCGTTGCAGCCTATTAGCCAAAAAGAGGACGCGACGCGTCTGTGCATCGAAACCTGCATCGCGCGCAACTGGCGCCTGTCGATGCAGACGCACAAGTATTTGAATATTGCCTGATGAGCAAAGCCGGGTGTAGCCATCACACCCGGCGTAAACCGCTAGTTAAGCGTTGGACCAGCTTTGAATCGAGTCCGTGTTATCTAACTCGCCGTGCATCACCTGATACGATTTTTTCAGAATAACGTCAGTGTGCTGCGTTAACTCCCTGAAAATGCCTTTGTTTAGCGCCTCATAGCGTTTAGCGTTGCTTTCAACGGGCATAAACACGTCTTTGACCCGCACCATTTTTTCGACGGCGGTTTCATAGCTGGTATACAGCCCCAGCCCGACGGCGGTGTTGATTGCCGCTCCCAGACTTGCGCAGCCGTTGATCGCGTTACGCCTGACCGGCAGGTTAAACACGTCGGCAAAGATCTGCATAAACAGGTCGCTGTTGGAGCCGCCGCCAGTGATGATCACATGTTTGGCAAAGTGGTCCATCTCATGGCACATATTGTCGTAGTTGTTTTTCAGCGTCAGGGCGATGCTTTCGAGTATCGAGCGGTAAATCCACGCGTAGTCCATGCTGGAATCAAAACCTATCATGATCCCACGCTTAAACGGTTCCCAGGGATTGGTCAGCCAGTCCAGCACGGTCATTAAGCCGTTACAGCCCGGTGGCACCAGCGCTGCTTTCTTGTTCAATAACCCTTCCGGGGAAAGATTCTGCGCTTTGGCATCCTGAATCAATGACTCGCCCAGCATGTCCCGCAGCCAGCTTACCGTCCACATTCCTTTGCGGATGCCGTAGCCCTCATACAACAGCGTTTCAGGCACAGACGACATAATGGGCCAGTAGGCCACGGGGGCTTTTGGCAGCGCTTTGCCGTTCATCATCAGCGCGATATAGGTGCCGAGAGAAATCACCGCCGTTTCATCATCCAGCAGCCCGGCCCCAAGCGCTTCAACCGGCTTATCGCTGGTGGTACAAACGACCGGTAATCCGGCCGGGAAGCCCGTAGCCTTCGCTGCGTTTTCTGTGAGATGGCCAATGACCGTGCCCGGCATCTGAACATCAAACAGCATGGTGCGCGGAATATTAAATTTCTTCAGCACTTCGCCGTCGTCGCTCCATGACCACGTTTTGTAGTCCACCGGCCACTGGCCAAAATAGTTGGCGATATTGTCTTTGAACTCGCCGGTTAAGCGATGGGACAGGTAACCCGAGAATGAAGTCACCCAGGCCACATCAGGATTTGTGTGCTCGTAGGGGCGGGTGACACGGGCATCCTGCCAGCTGATCAGCGGCGCAGCTGGGGTGCCGTCGGCCTTTAATAAGGCGCGACAGCAGCGTATGGAGCCGAGGCCAATCCCAACTATCGCACTTATGTCTCCTGTGAAGTGGCTCATTAAATCCTGCCCGGCGCGGCACAGCGAGTCCCACAGATCGTCGTCAGGGTGTTCGGCGGTATCCGCGTCCGGCGTGTACATCGGCTGCAGCAGCCCCTTGCCTTCGCAGACGATATTACCTGCCAGATCGTACATCACGACTTTTGTACTCTGGCTCCCACCATCAATCCCAATGATGTATTGCTTCGACATTGCCTTTCTCCTTCAATTTTCCCTCATCACTCGCCCGTTGCGGCCAGCGATGCCAATTTTTCCTGTGCGATGTCGGCGGCGCGAATTTTGCGAATCAGCAAAAAGGCAAACACGATGACCATGCACAGTGCGGCTAATCCCATCAGCCACATGTTGCGGTAGGCTTCTTCTGCGGGCAGGGTGTCCTGCCAGTGGCCGACAAGCGGGTATACGAATACGTCCGGCAAGAAGCCGATGACCGAACAGATACCCACGGTGGTTCCCATAATATAGGGCGGCGTTCTCGCTTCGCCGGGGCAGGCCCAGTACAACCCGCGTGAGGCGTAACAGGTGAACCCCAGCAGCAAAATAAGCCCAATGCCCATCGCAACGGACTGAGGATTGGCGTTGGTCGCCAGCAGCGCTATTAGTGCGACTGCACCAACAATAGAGAGCAACTGCACCACGCGAGTGGGAGATTTAATTCTGCTGTAGGTCGTAATAATGCCGCCCAGCGGGCCGCAAAAGGCGCGGAAGATTTTATTGATCACGATGCCCATGTAGCTGGCGGCCACCAGCGACATGCCGTACATCTCGGTCAGATAGTTGGTGGAATAGCTCAGGATGGCATAAATGGTGTAAACCCCGAAGATCACCATACTGCAGTACCAGGTGGTACTTATCCGTAAAACGGACAGAATATCTTTGAGCTGGAAGGCCGGTTTTTTGGTTGCCTGAGCACCTTCTGTGCGGCCGGTAAAGCCGTCGCTGACAAAGAACCAACACAGCACGCCAAGCGCAATATAAACGCCGCTGTAGATAAGAATAACGGCTTTAAGGCTGTTGGCATCTTCCGGCGCAAAGCGCGAAAACACCCACATGGTGAATACCGCCAGCGCCATCACGCCGACGCCGCGCAGGCCTTCCATCCAGCCCATGATTTTTCCCTGCTCGCTATGATCCCCCAGCAGGGAAGCCGCCTTAATGGAGACCGACCACAGCATCAGAATGGTGGTCACGGCGAAGGCGACCTGAATGACGATCATTACCCACAGCGGCGGAAAGAAAGCCATCACAATCCCCAACAGGCCGGTGGCAATCATCGCCAGCGTCATCATTACGCGGTGAGAGAATTTATCAGCAATAATTCCACTCGGCGCATAAAGGATAATTGCGGTTATTCCGAATGTACTCATAATTAAGCCTATTTCGGTATTGCTAAACCCCATAAATTTTGCCATGGGGATTTGGTAAATATACCTTAAATAAGCAAGGTCAAAACTTACACCACCACTGATACTTATTATTGCCAGCGTTAGCCAGCGGCGAAAATTTGAATCACGCATGGTGTGCTCTCAGTAATCAGGATTGTTAAAGACAAAAAAAGAGAAAAGTAACCAATCCCCTTTTAAGGGCTGATTACTTTTCTCATGGGCTCTAGTAATTGCGGAGATTATTAACATGCAGCGTGTTTTTTTAGTGTGAGAAATATCACGATATTGGTTTTCACGGCGAATAATTTAGCGATAGAACCCTCTTGTTAATGAGTTGTGATGTTGATCACACAACATGCCCCCACCGCTGTGATACTTATTTTAGCCAGTTACTAGAGACGATGAGAAAAGTAACTTCCCTTTCGGGGGGAGCTTGCTTTTCTCATTTTTTTTGCGTTTAAAAAATTTAAGGAGTTCATCATGTCGCTCAGCGCACTCAACGAATTCTCACTGGACTTCTTCTCGCTCAAGGGGAAGACGGCGATTGTCACCGGCGGTAACAGCGGGCTGGGGCAGGCCTTCGCCATGGCGCTGGCTAAGGCTGGCGCGAATGTGTTTATTCCAACGGTGGTGGAAGAGAAAGGCGAAACGCGTCAACTAATTGAACAACAAGGCGTAAAAGTGGCGTTTATGACCGTGGATATCACGGAGAAAGGTGCCCCGGCTCAGGTCATCGCCCAGTGCCTGGAAACCTTTGGTTCGGTGGATATTCTGGTCAACAACGCCGGGATCTGTAAGCTCAACAAGGTGCTGGATTTCGGCCGCGCCGACTGGGACCCGATGATCAACATTAACCTGACCGCGGCGTTCGAATTAAGTCACGAGGCGGCCAAAGTGATGATCCCGCAAAAGCACGGAAAAATTATTAATATCTGTTCGCTATTTTCTTATCTTGGCGGCCAGTGGTCTCCGGCTTATTCCGCCACAAAACACGCGCTGGCCGGTTTAACGAAAGCGTATTGCGATGAATTAGGCCAATATAATATTCAGGTGAACGGTATTGCGCCTGGTTATTATGCCACCGATATTACTACCGAAACGCGTAAAAACCCGGAAACCAACAAGCGCGTACTGGATCATATTCCAGCCAACCGCTGGGGTGAAACGCAGGATCTTATGGGGGCAATGGTTTATTTATCCAGCCGTGCTTCAGATTATGTTAATGGCCATTTGTTAGTCGTTGATGGTGGTTATTTAGTCAGGTAGTTTTCGCAGGGTGGTTCCTGCTTTCTCTTATTTATATCCGTATTCCCTTATTTGTCAGGAAGGAGTTGTCATGTCTTTATCTCGCGAAGCAATTGTGGATCAATTAAAAGAAATCGTTGGTCCGCAGCAGGTTATTACCGATGAAAAAGTATTACAGAAAAACAGTATCGACCGGTTCAGAAAATATGCGGATATTCATGGCGTGTACACTCAGCCGCTGCCGGCCGCGGTAGTGAAACTGCAGAACACTGAGCAAGTCTCCAGCGTACTGGCGTTTCTGAACAGCAACCACATCACCTGTATCCCGCGAACCGGCGCTTCCGCAACGGAAGGCGGCCTGGAAGCGGTGGTGAAAAACTCCGTGGTGCTGGATGGCTCCGGGCTGAACAAGATTGTCGATATCGACATTGAAAACATGCAGGCCACCGCCCAGTGCGGCGTGCCGCTGGAAGTGCTGGAAGACGCCCTGCGTGCAAAAGGCTACACCACCGGCCACTCGCCGCAGTCCAAACCGCTGGCACAAATGGGCGGGCTTGTGGCAACCCGCAGCATCGGCCAGTTCTCAACCCTGTACGGGGCGATTGAGGACATGGTGGTTGGTCTGGAAGCCGTGTTCCCGGACGGCAGCATCACGCGCATTAAAAACGTGCCGCGCCGTGCCGCTGGCCCGGACATTCGCCACGTGATCATCGGCAACGAAGGGGCGCTCTGCTACATCACCGAAGTAACGGTAAAAATCTTCAAGTACATGCCGGAAAACAACCTGTTCTACGGCTACATCCTCGACAACATGAAGACCGGGTTCGACATCCTGCGTGAAGTGATGGTGGAAGGCTACCGTCCGTCGATTGCCCGCCTGTATGACGCCGAAGATGGCACCCAGCACTTCACCCATTTTGCCGACGGCAAATGCGTGCTGATCTTTATGGCAGAAGGCTCTAAGCGCCTGGCTGAAGCGACCGGCGCGGGCATCGAAGAAATTGTTGCCCGCCACCCGGAATGCAAGAAAGTGGACAGCAAGCTCATCGAAACCTGGTTCAACAACCTGAACTGGGGGCCAGATAAAGTGGCCGCCGAACGTGTGCAGATCCTGAAAACCGGCAACATGGGCTTTACCACTGAAGTTTCTGGCAGCTGGAGCTGCATTAATGAGATTTACCACAATGTGATCGAGCGCATTCGCAACGAGTTCCCACATGCGGGTGATATCACTATGCTGGGCGGCCACTCTTCCCACAGCTATATCAACGGCACCAACATGTACTTTGTGTACGACTACAACGTGGTGGGCTGCAAGCCGGAAGAGGAGATCGACAAGTACCACAACCCGCTGAACAAAATCATCGTGGAAGAGACGATTCGCCTCGGCGGCTCGATGGTGCACCACCACGGGATCGGCAAGCACCGCGTGCACTGGTCCAGGCTGGAGCACGGCACCGCCTGGCCAATCATGCAGGGCCTGAAAGATCAGTACGATCCGAGCGGCATCATGAACACCGGCACGGTTTGGCCGATTGAAAAATAATCGCACATAACCGCACGGGTCGGCTCTCAGGAGCCGACCTCTTCATTTACGGATCGACAAAGGAATCAGTATGCACGCCGAACCGGTTCGTATGGATGACCTGCCGCTTAATCGCTTTCATTTACGCATTGCCGGGCTGACCTTCGGCGCTCACTTGACGGACGGCTACGTGCTCGGCGTAATTGGCTTTGCGCTGGTGATGATTGCGCCGCAAATGAGCCTGACGCCGCTTCAGGAAGGATTAGTGGGCGGCTCGGCGCTGTTTGGGCTGTTTCTGGGCAGCCTGGTGCTGGGCTGGATCTCCGATCATATTGGTCGTCAGAAAATCTTTAACTTCAGCTTCGTGCTCATCACACTGGCCTCCTTTTTACAATTTTTCGTTAGTAACGTAGAGCAGTTGATTCTGCTGCGGGTGCTGATTGGCATCGGGCTGGGCGGCGACTACTCCGTGGGCCACACCATGTTGGCCGAATTTGCCCCGCGCAAACATCGTGGCGTGCTGCTCGGCGCTTTTAGCGTGGTCTGGACGCTGGGTTATGTGCTTGCGAGCCTCATTGGGCATCAGCTAGTGGAGAGCGGGCCGGAAGCCTGGCGCTGGCTGCTGGCGTCGGCCGCGTTGCCTGCGTTGTTAATCACTTTCTTGCGCTGGGGCACCCCGGAATCTCCTCGTTGGCTGCTTCGCCAGGGGCGGGTGTCCGAAGCGCATCAGATTGTGCGCCGCTGCTTCGGCGAACATGTTGTTATTAGCGATGAGATTGCGGTGCCAACTTCCCGCCATCTCCGCACGTTGTTTTCCGGGCAATACTGGCGGCGTACCGCGTTTAATAGCCTGTTCTTTGTTTGCCTGGTGATCCCGTGGTTTGCGATTTATACCTGGCTGCCGTCCATTACCGGGCTGCTGGGTATGCAGGATGGCCTGACCGCCAGCCTGTTGCTGAATGTGGTGCTGGTGGTGGGCGCGATCGCGGGCCTGGTGCTGACCCACCGCTGCTCAAGACGCGGCTTCCTGATCGGCGGTTTTCTGGTGCTGTTCTTCAGCCTTACCGCACTGGCGCTGGTGCCGGAACAACACGGCACCCTCATCCTGCTGCTGTTCTTTGTTTTTACGCTGACCATCTCGGCGGTCAGCAACCTGGTCGGCGTTCTCCCCGCTGAGAGTTTCCCGACGGATATTCGCTCGCTGGGTGTAGGGTTTGCGACGTCGATGAGCCGCCTGGGTTCGGCAATTAGCACCGGACTGCTGCCGGTGGCGCTGGTCTCCTTCGGGGTGCAAAACACCATGCTGTTGCTGAGCGCGGTTCTGATGCTGGGCCTGCTGGTTTCCGTCTTCTGGGCGCCGGAAACGCGAAACATGAGCCTTGTGGCCGCGTCCGGGAATAAAGAGCAGCCGCCGGGAGTGAATCATGAACATTCTGTTAGCCTTTAAGGCCGAGCCAGACCTCGCCATGCTGGCGGAAAAAGACTGGCTGGCCGCCGGGCAGGGCAGCCTGGACACCTCGATAACGCGCCCTTGTCTGGGAGAAGATGAGGCTGCTGCCGCGGAGATACTGCTGCGTCAGGCTGAAGGCTTAAACCTTACCGCCTTAAGCATTGGTCACGAGCGGGCGGACAGCTTTCTTCGCCAGTTCAAAGCGCTGGGGTTCCTGCGAGCCGTTCGGCTGCAGCCGGATGACGAGCTGACTTTTTCTCCCGACTCAGTGGCTGCCTTGCTGGCCGCATGGCAGCAGCAACATTCTCAATCTCTGGTGGTCATGGGCTCACGCAGCGCCGAAGGTAACAGCGGCCAGACGGGGTTTTACCTCGCCGAACAGCTGGCCTGGCCGTGTTTCACTCAGGTCTATGATTTCACGCTCGATGCTGAACGGCAGCAGCTTTGCCTGAAACAGCGGCACGGCGCAGGAAAACGCAGCCTGACCGTGCGGCTGCCTGCGGTGCTGATGATTGAAAGCCGTGGAGATTACTGCCTGAGAACGCCTGGCCTGCGACAAAAGCTGGCGGTGAAAGCTTCGGATGTTGAGGTCTTGCCTGTGAAAGTCCCTGGTCATGAGGAGGCATTCTCTCCTCTGGTCGGGCTGGATCACCCTCAGCGGCAGCGCGGCGGCTTAATTATTCAGGGCAGCGATGTGCGCGAAAAGGTCCGCAGCCTCTACCGCGACTGGCTACGTAAAAGGATGAAATCATGAAAATTGCCCTGGTTCTGCCTGAAGCGAGGCAAGCGTCGGCGCTCAGTGAGATAGGGCATTTCATTGCGTGCAGTGAAATGGCACCAGAACATATCGAAGCCTGGCTGCTGCCGGAGAGTGAATTCAGCGAGCCGCTGCTGGAGGGGTTGTATACCCATTTTGTGTCTGCCCCAGTAGACATGCTGTTATTCCCTTCTGGCTGGCAGGGCGCGGAGCTTGCCACCCGGCTGGCTCACCGGCTGCAAGGGGAGGCGTGGAGCGCGATTAACGACGCGGATTTTGCCCGGCAGGTGGTGCGCAAAAACGCCTATGGCGGCGCGCTGGTGGCTGAGCTTCAACTGCACAATAAGCCCTGGTGCCTGAGCGTAGCCGCCGCGCCGGGAGCCAAACCCTGGCAACCGGAGATCGAGTATGTACCGATTCCCGTGGCAGCACAGAAGCCCGCCTGGCTGCTTGAATCCCGGGCAATTGCCGATGAAGCCGAATCCGGCCTGGCCGATGCCAGGCTTGTGCTGGCGGTGGGACGGGGAGTTGGCAGCCCTCAAGCCATGGCGCAGGTAGAGGAGATTGCCTGCTGTCTGGGCATGGAAACCGGCGCCAGCCGCGAAGCGGTGATGCACGCCTGGTGCAGCATGGACAAACTGCTGGGGATGTCCGGTACCCAGGTTGCCGCAGACGTTTGTATTGCGGCAGGTGTCTCCGGCGCACCGGCCTTTATCAGCGGTATTGTCCACAGCCGGTTCATTGTTGCCATCAACAACGATCCGCAGGCGGCGATTTTCCGCCACGCCGATGTGGGGATCGTCGATGACCTGCTGCCGGTGCTAACCGAGCTGCAAACCTGTGTCAGGGAAGATATTTAGCCAACTGCCAGACGCCGGTATTGGTGGTGGAGATAGCCAACGCCCCGGCGCTGAGTGCGTTGTTGGCATCCTCCGCGTCGCACACCAGGCCACCGGCAATCACCGGCAGGTCGATTTTTTCTGTGACCCATTTCATCACTTTCGGCATACATCCCGGCAGGATCTCAATGCAGTCCGGGTTCGACTGGGCCACCTGTTTATCGATGTTGTGGTAAGAGATGGAATCGACAATAAACAGCCGGTGAATGGCAAAGAACCCCTGCGCCCTCGCCGCTTTCACCATTGGCGCTTTGGTGCTGATCACGCCGTCGGCCTGGGTCACCAGTTTCAGAAAGTTAATCACAATCTCTTTATTCGATGTCCCTTCCAGTAAATCGACGTGCACCAGCGCGTATTTATTCGCCTTCTTAATTTGCTGCACGATGCCGGTAATGGTGCAGATATTGCCGTACAGCACGGAAATCACCTGGCAGTCGGATTCCAGCGCCAGCTGCAGGCTCTGGTTATCTTTTACCGCTGCAATCAGCGGGTGTTGCTTGAGTAGGGACATCAGGGACACAGCTTGGACTCCATTAACCAAAGCGTAATTGGATGCCGCAGCCTGCGGGCGGGTAGCGCCAGCGGCTGAGGGTTTGTTCGTCGCACAGCAGGCGGCAGGTGCCGCACTCCAGGCAGCCGGCGGTATCAATGTGCAGGCTGCCGTCTTCTTTCTGTCGGTATAGCCCGGCGGGGCAGGCTCGTACCAGCAGAGTAAGCTGTTCGATATCGGGATCATCTGCGGGGACAATGTGTGGTTTCTCCGCAGGTTGCCAGGCGTTTCTGGCCAGTTTCTCATGCAGGTTCACAGGCTGCGCCCTCCGCGAAAAATGTCTTTAACCAGTCTGGAAATACCCGTTTTGCGGGCATGTTTCCACAGCAGGCTGCTGAGTCGTGGCGGCGGTGAATACTGGGGATTAAAGATATCACGCTGCAGCTCAGCCAGCAGGTGCGGATAGTCCTGAAACAGCCCCGGCGTTTGTAAAAAATCAGGCATTTTGCGATAGCGCTCCAGCACCGCCCACAGCGAAGTGCACGCCAGCTGGTGGCGGTACGCCTGATGAAAATCGACACGCTCATTATCCTGCAGTGCTTGAATCAGCGTTTGCGCCGCCGCTTTTGCCGAAAGCGCCGCCAAATCCATGCCGCGTACGGTGAAACCGGTATTGATACAGAAACGGGCGCTGTCGCCCACCAGCAAATAGCCGGGGCCGGCCAGGCGCTCGGGAAGCCCGTTCAGGCCACATTCAGGAATCAGATGCGCGCCGTATTCCACCAGCTCGGCACGGCGCAGAAGCGGGCGCAGCGTCGGGTGCTGCTTGAAGTTTTCCAGCAGATCGGGAAGCGAAGCAGAGGCAGCCCGAATTGAAGATAGCGGGCAGACAATGCCGACAGACAGCGTATCGAGATTGGTATAGAGGAACCCGCCCGCAGGCTGTTCGCCGCAGATGCCGCCGGTGAACAGCCAGGCGGCACCGGCGTTACTTTCAAGCGAGAAGCGGTTCTCGAGATCTTCTTTCGGTAGCGCCAGCACTTCTTTCACGCCCACGGCAACGCTGTGCTCGGGTAACTTGTGCAACAGCTTGTGCTGTTCCGCCAGCAGGGTATTGGCCCCTTCGGCGATAACCACGGCTTTGGCGCTCAGCACTTCGCCTTCGATCACCACGCCGCTCACCGCGCCGCTTTCAACATGCAGGCTATCGACCTGAGTCGCCGTCAGGCACTGCGCGCCCGCTTGTTCAGCCTGCTGGAACAGCCACGGATCCAGCCGGGCACGCAGCACGCTGTATGACGCTGCCGAAGGGTGCTGGAAACTCAACGTCGTGGACGTTTCTGCCGTCAGCGCGGAGAGTTTTTCATGGGTGATACAGCGTTCGAGTGGTGCGGCGCGAGAAAAATCAGGAAAGAGGGCATCAAACGCGGCGGTGTAAAGCCTGCCGCCCGACAGGTTTTTGCCTCCCGGCTGAGCTGCCCGCTCAACAAGCAGAACATTTAGCCCGGCGCGCGCGCACTCTACCGCGCAGCAGGAGCCTGCGATCCCCGCGCCAACGACGATAATATCGAAATCTGTAGTGGCCATCCCGTGCACCTTTTAGTTGCGACGTCGCAGCTTACCAAAGTGGGATGAAAATTAGCTTGATGGGGGACGCAGAGAGGAAAAGTCCGGAGTGATTTCCGGACTTTTTTTAGCTTATTCGCCGCGGTAGACGCAGCCTGCGGTGCAGGTTTCTTTGATCATCACCGCGCTTAGCAGCGGCACAACAGGTTTCATCTGATCCCAAATCCATTTCGCCAGCACTTCGCTGGTGGGATTTTCAAGCCCTGGGATATCGTTCAGATAATAGTGATCGAGGCGATCGTAGGTTGGCTTAAACGCGGCTTTCAGCTCGGAGAAGTCCATGATCCAGCCGGTATAAGGATCTACCTCGCCGGTGATTTCCAGGCGCACCATAAAGGAGTGGCCATGCAGGCGACCGCATTTGTGACCTTCCGGGACGTGCGGCAGGCGGTGGGCGGCTTCGAAGGTAAAATCTTTAAACAGGGTGGTGGACATCATTCGACTCTCTGGAATTCAAAAAACCGCCGCATGATAGCGGAATGGACTATTTTTCGCATTAACTAAACGGCGCATTGCCCTGCAGCATGGTGTAAATAGCGGTGAATGCGCTGAAATCTTATATTCATCAGGTAGTTAGGTAATCACTTTTAACACTATGATTTACCTGAAAAAACGATTAGTCGTTTTAGTTATTTATTATTTCCATCCCTTCTTTAATTGTTGATAACCTGCTGGTTAACCTTGACTCATTACAGTCTGTAAGCCCTTTTTTGCCCTTTGCTACTGGAAGCTAAATACGTATGACTTCTCAGGTTCCACCGAGCGCTTTGCTGCCGTTAACGCCGGACCAGCTGGCACGCCTTCAGGCGGCGACCACTGATTTTTCAACCACTCAGCTGGCCTGGTTATCCGGTTATTTCTGGGGAATGATTAACCAGCAGCCTGGTGCTGTCGCGGCGGCTCCGGCCCCTGCGGCAGAAGTCCCAGTGATTACGCTAATTTCCGCGTCGCAGACCGGCAACGCACGCCGCGTGAGTGAGCAGCTGCGGGACGACCTGCTGGCGGCGAAGCTGAACGTCAATCTGGTGAACGCGGGCGACTACAAATTCAAACAAATTGCCCAGGAAAAACTGCTGATTGTCGTCAGTTCCACGCAAGGGGAAGGCGAGCCGCCTGAAGAGGCCGTGGCCCTGCACAAATTCCTGTTCTCGAAAAAAGCACCGAAGTTGAACGGCACCGCGTTTGCCGTCTTTGGCCTCGGTGACAGCTCGTATGAATTCTTCTGCCAGTCCGGCAAAGACTTCGACAGTAAACTGGCTGAATTAGGCGGCGAGCGCCTGTTGGATCGCGTTGATACCGACGTAGAGTACCAGCCTGCCGCCCAGGCATGGCGCAGCCAAATCGTTGAACTGCTGAAATCCCGCGTCCCGGCCGAAACACCGGCTCAGGCTGCCGCGACGGCCACGGGCGTGAGCAACGAAATCTTCACCAGCCCTTACAGCAAAGAATCACCGTTGACCGCGACGCTTGCGGTGAACCAGAAAATTACCGGCCGTGACTCCGATAAAGACGTGCGCCATATCGAAATCGATCTTGGCGACTCCGGCCTGCGCTATCAGCCGGGCGATGCGCTTGGCGTCTGGTATCAGAACGATCCGGCGCTGGTGAAAGAGCTGACGGATCTGCTATGGCTGAAAGGCGATGAAAGCGTCACCGTCGATGGCAAAACGCTGCCGTTAAGCGAAGCGCTGCAGTGGCACTTCGAGCTGACGGTCAACACCGGCAATATCGTTGAAAACTACGCCCAGCTGACCCGCAACACGGCGCTGCTGGAACTGGTTGGCGATAAAGCCAAATTACAGCATTACGCACAGACCACGCCGATTGTGGACATGGCGCGCTACGCCCCGGCAGAGCTGACGGCTGAACAGCTGACTGGCCTGCTGCGTCCGCTCACGCCGCGCCTTTATTCTATTGCCTCTTCGCAGGCGGAAGCTGAAACCGAAGTCCACATTACCGTGGGCGCGGTGCGCTATGACATCGAAGGCCGTGCCCGCAGCGGTGGCGCTTCAGGTTTCCTGGCCGACCGCCTTGAGGAAGATGGCGAAGTGCGCGTGTTCATTGAACATAACGATAACTTCCGCTTACCGGCCAACCCTGAAACCCCGGTCATTATGATTGGCCCTGGCACCGGCATCGCCCCGTTCCGCGCCTTTATTCAGCAGCGCGACAGCGACGGCGCTGGCGGCAAGAACTGGCTGTTCTTTGGCAACCCGCACTTTACCGAAGATTTCCTTTATCAGGTGGAATGGCAGCGCTACGTCAAAGACGGCCTGCTGACGAACATCGATTTAGCCTGGTCCCGCGACCAGCAGCATAAAATATACGTACAAGACAAACTGCGCGAGAAAGGCGCGGAACTGTGGCGCTGGATTCAGGAAGGTGCCCACATTTACGTCTGCGGCGACGCCAACCGTATGGCGAAGGACGTTGAGCAGGCGTTACTGGAAGTGGTTGCCGTCCACGGTGGCATGGACACCGAAGCGGCAGATGAATTTTTAAGTGAGCTGCGCGTTGAGCGCCGTTATCAGCGAGATGTCTACTAATGAGTGAAAAACACCCTGGCCCTCTGGTGGTCGAAGGCAAACTGGTCGACGCCGAACGCCTGAAGCGCGACAGCGATTTTCTGCGCGGCACCATTAAAGAAGATCTGCAGGATGGCCTGACCGGCGGTTTCAACGGCGACAACTTCCTGCTGATCCGCTTCCACGGTATGTATCAGCAGGATGACCGTGATATTCGAGCCGAACGCGCTGAGCAGAAGCTGGAGCCGCGTCACGCGATGATGCTCCGCTGTCGCCTGCCGGGGGGGATTATCACCACCCAGCAGTGGCAGGCTATTGATAAGTTTGCCGAAGATAAGACTATCTACGGCAGCATTCGTCTGACCAATCGCCAGACGTTCCAGTTCCACGGCATTCTGAAGAAGAACGTCAAGCCCGCGCATGAAATGCTGCACGAGGTGGGCCTGGACGCGCTGGCGACGGCCAACGACGTGAACCGTAACGTGCTGTGTACTTCTAACCCGGTAGAGTCTGAGCTGCATCAGGAAGCCTACGAATGGGCGAAAAAGCTCTCTGAGCACCTGCTGCCGCGCACCCGCGCCTACGCCGAGATTTGGTGGGACAAAGAAAAAGTCGCCACCACCGACGAAGAGCCGATTCTGGGGCCGACCTATCTGCCGCGTAAGTTTAAAACTACGGTAGTGATCCCGCCGCAGAACGACGTGGATCTGCACGCCAACGATATGAACTTCATCGCGATTGCGGAAAACGGCAAGCTGGTTGGCTTCAACCTGCTGGTCGGCGGTGGCTTGTCCATCGAGCACGGGAATAAAAATACCTATGCCCGCACGGCAAGCGAATTCGGCTACATTCCGCTGGAGCATACTCTGGCGGTAGCGGAAGCGGTGGTGACAACCCAGCGCGACTGGGGAAATCGTACCGACCGTAAAAATGCTAAAACCAAATATACCCTTGAGCGCGTTGGCGTTGACGTGTTTAAGGCGGAAGTTGAGCGCCGCGCTGGCATCAAGTTTGAGCCAACCCGCGCATACGAATTTACCGGCCGCGGCGATCGTATTGGCTGGGTGAAGGGCATTGACGACAAATGGCACCTGACGCTGTTTATCGAAAATGGCCGCATCCTGGATTACCCTGGGCGACCGCTGAAAACCGGTCTGCTGGAGATAGCCAGGATCCACAAAGGTGATTTCCGCCTGACGGCAAACCAGAACCTGATCGTCGCCGGTGTGCCGGAAAGCGAAAAGGCTAAAATTGAGAAGCTGGCAACCGAGTCTGGCTTGATGAATGCAGTTACGCCGCAGCGTGAGAACTCAATGGCCTGTGTGGCGTTCCCGACCTGCCCGCTGGCGATGGCGGAAGCCGAACGCTTCCTGCCGGAGTTTGTCACCAAAGTTGAGCAGGTGATGGATAAACACAAAGTGCCGGATGAGCACATTGTGATGCGTGTTACCGGCTGCCCGAACGGCTGTGGCCGCGCGATGCTGGCCGAAATTGGCCTCGTGGGGAAAGCGCCAGGGCGCTACAACCTGCACATTGGCGGCAACCGTATCGGGACGCGTATTCCGCGCATGTATCGCGAAAATATCACCGAGCCAGAGATCCTCAGCTCGATTGATGAGCTGGTGGGCCGCTGGGCGAAAGAACGTGAGACCGACGAAGGCTTTGGTGATTTTACCGTACGCGCTGGGATTATTCGCCCGGTGCTCGATCCGGCCAGGGATTTGTGGGACTAGTTTTTCCCCTCACCCTAACCCTCTCCCCAAAGGGGAGAGGGGATTAGCATAACGATTGCCTGGCTTCGCTTCCCCCTCTCCCTTCCAGGGAGAGGGCCGGGGTATGGGTCATTGATTACTAAGTGAGGCACGTATGTCCGTACTTGATTTAAACGAACTGAACGCCCTTCCTAAAGTCGAACGCGTCATGGCGCTCGCCGAAGTCAACGCTCAGCTGGAAAAACTTAGCGCGCAGCAGCGCGTGGCCTGGGCGCTGGAAAATCTGCCTGGGGAATTTGTGCTCTCGTCCAGCTTCGGCATTCAGGCCGCCGTGTGTCTGCATCTGGTCACGCAGCAGCGCCCCGATATCCCGGTGATCCTGACCGATACCGGCTATCTGTTCCCGGAAACCTACCAGTTTATCGACGAGCTTACCGACAAGCTGAAGCTGAATTTGCAGGTGTTCCGCGCGACCGAAAGCCCGGCCTGGCAGGAAGCGCGTTACGGCAAACTGTGGGAGCAGGGCGTGGAGGGCATTGAGCGCTACAACGACATCAACAAAGTTGAGCCGATGAACCGCGCGCTGAAAACGCTGGAGGCGCAAACCTGGTTTGCTGGCCTGCGTCGTGAACAGTCCGGCAGCCGCGCCAATTTGCCGGTGCTGGCCGTACAGCGTGAAGTCTTTAAAATTCTGCCGATCATCGACTGGGATAACCGCACGGTTTACCAGTACCTGACCGAGTACGGGCTGAAGTACCATCCGCTCTGGGATCAGGGCTATTTGTCCGTCGGCGATACCCACACCACCCGTAAATGGGAACCTGGCATGGCAGAAGAAGAGACGCGCTTCTTTGGCCTCAAACGCGAGTGCGGTTTGCACGAATAAATACCCCCTCGCCATTGCGGCGAGGGGAAAATCACTTCCCGGCCTTCGCCAACTCTTTCACCAGCGGGAGCAGAATACGTACCGTGTCATGGCTGCGGCGCTTAATTCTGCCCGGCAGCGCTTTATCCAGATACTCGAGGTTGTCGAGCGTGGCGTTATGCCAGCTGGTACCGTCTGGAAATGCCTTGTTTTTACTGCGCTGCTGATAACCGTCTTTCGCCCCAAGCGTCCAGTTGGTGGCTTCCACGGACAGCACCGGGATCCCGGCCTTGTCGAATGGTTCAGCATCGCCACAGCAGCCGGTGCCTTTCGGGTATTTCGTATTCAGTCCCGGATTGCTGGTGGCCTGAATCCCGGCGCGATGAGCCAGCGTCAGCGCGCGATCGCGGGTCAGTTTACGCACGGCCGCAGGCGTTGATGCCCCGCTATTGAAGTAGAGCTTATCGCCAACGATCAGGCTGTCCAGGTTGATCACCAGCAGCGTGTTGGCCTGCTCCGCTTTGCTCATGCGCTCCAGAATATTTTTCGCACCCAGGGAGCCAATTTCTTCTCCACTGGTGGCAATAAAGCGGATGCCGTAGCGGGTAGGAATATCTTTCAGGCGCTCGGCCAGCTCCAGCATCACGCCAAGGCCGGAAGCATTATCGTCCACGCCCTGCAGCGTGAGGCCGCCGAGATTATTGTCCACGTCTTTATCATTGAGCGGCGTATAGGTGTCCAGATGCGCCATGATAATAATTTGCTGCGGTAGTTTACCTTCACGGGCGGCAATCACGCTGCTGGTAGTGACGTTATGCCAGGTCTGATGTCCCGCTTTCGTGGTGTAGATATAGCGGGTATTAAACTGGCGAATATCGCTCTGGTATCCCCAGCTTTTAAACTGCTGCTGAATATAATCTGCGGCCAGCATTTCGGCAGGGCTGCCGGTCATTCGGCCCGGAAAATAAGTCGCGATATGGCGGGTTTGCTGGTCGGCAAGGTCGCCCTGCTGCGTGACCTTCGCCACTGCGGGAAAGCTAAAGCACGCGCCCAGCGCCAGGCAAATCACCGAGCGGCGCAATGCGGAAAACATAGTACGTCCTTATTCATCTTTATTAGTCGGAAATTTTAAGCGCCGTTAGTATGAAACTGTGAGCCAGGTTAAACAATTTCATTTGCTCTTAAACCCGCGAAAAAACGACTGGTTAAGCACATTTTGTCGTTAGCTTTGCCGTGGCGTTATTCTTTTCGGGAACTAGTCATTCCAATTCGTAATTTCATAACAAATAAGCCCAAGACTTATAGTCCCCTTAGATTAAATCTCAAGCGGCTGCGATGAACGGCCGCGGCGCATCTGCTTAAGGGAAGGTTATGGACCAAAAACGACTCACTCACTTGCGGCAACTGGAAGCTGAAAGCATCCATATTATCCGTGAGGTCGCTGCCGAATTTTCTAATCCGGTGATGATGTATTCCATTGGGAAAGACTCTTCGGTCATGCTCCATTTGGCCCGTAAAGCTTTCTACCCAGGTACGCTGCCGTTCCCGCTGCTGCACGTTGATACCGGCTGGAAATTCCGCGAAATGTACGAATTCCGTGACCGCACGGCGAAAGCCTACGGCTGCGATCTTATCGTACACCGCAATCCTGAAGGTGTAGCGATGGGTATTAACCCGTTCGTTCACGGCAGCGCAAAGCATACCGATATCATGAAAACCGAAGGGCTTAAGCAGGCGCTGAATAAATACGGTTTTGATGCTGCCTTTGGCGGCGCGCGCCGCGATGAAGAGAAATCCCGTGCGAAAGAGCGTATTTACTCTTTCCGCGATCGCTTCCACCGCTGGGACCCAAAAAACCAGCGGCCTGAGCTGTGGCATAACTACAACGGCCAGATAAATAAAGGCGAAAGTATTCGCGTGTTCCCACTCTCTAACTGGACCGAACTGGATATCTGGCAGTACATCTACCTGGAAAATATCGACATTGTTCCGCTGTATCTGGCGGCACCGCGTCCCGTGCTGGAGCGCGACGGTATGCTGATGATGATTGACGACGATCGTATCGATTTGCAGCCGGGTGAAGTGATTGAACAACGTATGGTGCGCTTCCGTACCCTGGGCTGCTGGCCACTGACCGGCGCGGTGGAGTCAACCGCGCAGACGCTGCCGGAGATCATCGAAGAGATGCTGGTTTCCACTACCAGTGAACGCCAGGGACGCATGATTGACCGCGACCAGGCCGGCTCGATGGAGCTGAAAAAACGCCAGGGTTATTTCTAAGGAGCCGCCAGATGAACACCACTATTGCACAACAAATCGCTGATGAAGGCGGCGTCGAAGCCTACCTGCACGCCCAGCAGCACAAAAGCCTGCTGCGCTTTTTGACCTGCGGCAGCGTCGATGACGGCAAAAGCACCCTGATTGGCCGCCTGCTGCACGACACACGCCAGATTTATGAAGATCAGCTCTCGTCGTTGCATACCGACAGCAAACGTCACGGCACGCAGGGCGAGAAGCTCGACCTAGCGTTGCTGGTGGATGGCCTGCAGGCCGAGCGCGAGCAGGGCATTACCATCGACGTGGCCTACCGCTATTTCTCCACCGAGAAACGCAAATTCATTATTGCCGACACGCCGGGGCACGAACAGTACACCCGTAATATGGCGACCGGGGCCTCAACCTGCGACCTGGCGATCCTGCTGATCGACGCCCGCAAAGGCGTGCTGGATCAAACCCGTCGGCACAGCTTTATCTCCACGCTGCTGGGGATCAAACATCTGGTGGTGGCGATCAACAAGATGGATCTGGTGGCGTTCAGCGAACAGACCTTCGAGCAGATCAAGCAGGATTACCTGACCTTTGCTCAACAGCTGCCGGCGGACCTGGATATCCGTTTTGTGCCGCTTTCCGCGCTGGAAGGGGATAACGTCGCCAGCGCCAGCGCTCAAATGCCGTGGTACAGCGGCCCGACGCTGCTAGAAGTGCTGGAAACGGTAGAGATTATTCGCGGCGTGGAGCAGCAGCCAATGCGCTTTCCGGTACAGTACGTGAACCGTCCTAATCTCGACTTCCGCGGCTATGCGGGGACGCTCGCTTCCGGCACCGTTAGCGTAGGCCAGCGCGTCAAAGTGCTGCCGTCTGGCGTCGAATCCAGCATCGCCCGAATCGTGACTTTTGATGGAGATTTGCAACAAGCCGGCGCGGGGGAAGCGATTACCCTGGTGCTGAAAGACGAAATCGACATCAGCCGGGGCGATCTGCTGGTGGAAGCGACGGAATCGCTGGCCGCGGTGCAGAGCGCGAAAGTGGATGTCGTCTGGATGGCGGAACAGCCGCTGGTACCGGGCCAGAGCTTTGATATCAAAATCGCCGGGAAGAAAACCCGTGCGCGCGTCGACAATATTCAGTACCAGGTTGAAATTAACTCGCTGACTCAGCGCGTGGTAGAAAGTTTGCCGCTGAACGGAATTGGGCTGGTGGATCTCACCTTCGATGAGCCGCTGGTGCTCGATAAATATCAGTCCAACCCGGTGACCGGCGGGCTGATTTTCATTGACCGACTGAGCAACGTGACCGTCGGCGCTGGCATGGTGCGCGAGCCGCAGACAGAGGTTTATCAGGAACCTTCGGCCTACAGCGCGTTTGAGCTTGAGCTTAATGCCCTGGTGCGTCGCCACTTCCCACACTGGGGCGCGCGCGATCTGCTGGGAGGCAAATAATGGCCGACCATGATGAAAACGTGGTCTGGCATGCTCATCCGGTGACGCGTGAGCAGCGTGAAGCCTTGCACAAGCACCGCGGCGCGGTGCTGTGGTTTACCGGCTTGTCCGGCTCCGGGAAATCGACCGTAGCCGGTGCCCTTGAGCAAGAGCTGCATAAACTTGGTGTAAGCACGTACTTGCTTGATGGCGACAACGTTCGCCACGGCTTGTGCAGCGACCTGGGCTTTAGCGATGAGGACCGCAAGGAGAACATCCGGCGGGTTGGCGAAGTGGCTGGCCTGATGGTGGATGCGGGCCTGGTCGTGCTCAGCGCGTTTATCTCGCCTCACCGGGCTGAAAGGCAAATGGTGCGCGAGCGGGCCGGGGAAGGGCGTTTCTACGAAGTGTTTGTGGACACGCCGTTAGCCATTTGCGAAACGCGCGATCCTAAAGGGCTTTACAAGAAGGCCAGGGCTGGGGAACTGAAGAATTTTACCGGGATTGATTCGGCGTATGAGGCGCCGTTGCGGGCCGAAATTCACTTAGACGGCGAACAATTAGTAACAAATTTAGTGGCCCAAATATTAGACCTGCTGCGTCGCGACGATATCATCAATTGCTGAAGACGCCCGGAAGCACAACGCTTCCGGCCATCAGGGTTATGAAATCAGTTATGCGCAACAGCACGAATATCGTTATCTCTCAGGCTGAACCCAGCCCGACGGTCGAGGAAACAACCTGGTCACTGCCCGGGGCGTTTATCGGCTTTTTGTCGTGGCTGCTGGCGCTAGGTATTCCCTTTTTGGTCTATGGCCCCAACACGCTCTTTTTCTTCCTCTACACCTGGCCATTCTTCCTGGCGCTGATGCCGGTCGCGGTGGTGGTGGGGATTGCCCTGCACTCCATCTTGCGTGGCAAGCTGCTGTTCAGCTGTGTGGCTACGCTGCTCTCCGTGGCGCTGATGTTCGGCGTGCTCTTCATGTGGCTTATGGGTTAGCCGTGCCGAACTGCGTCAAACCGTAACAGACTATTTATGGGCAACGTTAAGCTAAACTTGCTCCAATCGCGCATGAATTCGCGTTATGTGGTAAATTCTGGCGCGATTTGGCGCGCAGGGTGGCTTGCCGCAGTGGAGTCGACGAAAAAGTTGTGGGATGATTGTGCCGTTTTTCAGGGGGCAGGATGGGTAAACTAACGCTGCTGTTGCTGGCCTTGCTGGTCTGGCTTCAGTATTCGCTGTGGTTCGGAAAAAACGGCGTACACGATTACACGCGCGTCAGCGAAGATGTCGCTGCGCAGCAGGCAACCAATGCCAAACTAAAATCTCGCAACGATCAGCTTTTTGCCGAAATTGACGACCTCAACGGCGGCCAGGAAGCGATCGAAGAGCGCGCTCGCAACGAACTCAGCATGACCAAGCCGGGAGAGACTTTCTACCGCCTGGTACCGGATGCCTCCAAACGCGCAGCCAACGGTAATACCTCCAACGCCGGGCAAAATAATCGATAACTCAGCATAAGTGAAAGGCATGGCAGACTCCTCCCCGGACGTAATTGCCGTGGTACCGGCCGCCGGTATCGGCAGCCGTATGCAAACGGAATGTCCTAAGCAGTACCTACACATCGGCGACAAAACGATTCTCGAACACGCGGTGGCTAGCCTGATGGCGCATCCGCGCGTGGGCCAGGTGATCGTGGCTCTCAGCCCCAACGACACCTATTTTTCCTCTTTACCGCTGGCAACCCATCCTCGCGTCACCGTGGTGACTGGCGGCAAGCAACGTGCAGATTCCGTGCTGGCTGGCCTGCAGGCCGCAGGTAATGCTGAATGGGTGCTGGTGCACGATGCCGCACGCCCCTGCCTGCACCGGGACGACCTGAATAACCTGCTGGCGATTACCACCGGCAGCAAAGTCGGCGGTATTCTGGCGGCCCCGGTTCGCGACACCATGAAGCGGGGCGAACCAGGCAAAGGGCTGATTGCCCATACGGTTGATCGTGAAGATCTTTGGCATGCCCTGACGCCGCAGCTTTTCCCTCTCGAACTTTTGCGCAGCTGCCTGCTGCGCGCGCTGGATGAAGGTACCACTATTACCGATGAAGCGTCGGCCCTCGAATATTGCGGCTTTCATCCAGAACTGATTAGCGCCCGGGCGGATAATATCAAGGTGACTCGCCCTGAAGATCTCGCCCTGGCGGCTTTCTATCTTACGCGGTTAACCCAAACGGAGAATTTATAATGCGTATTGGACATGGTTTTGATGTTCATGCTTTTGGCGGCGAAGGCCCGATTATTATTGGCGGCGTTCGTGTCCCGTTCGAGAAAGGGCTGCTGGCTCATTCCGACGGCGACGTTGCTCTGCATGCCCTGACCGATGCGCTGCTGGGTGCCGCCGCACTGGGGGATATTGGCAAGCTGTTCCCGGACACCGATCCTGCTTTTAAAGGGGCGGACAGCCGTGAGCTGCTGCGTGAAGCCTGGCGCCGGATTCAGGCCAAAGGTTTTACCCTCGGGAACGTAGATGTGACGATTATCGCCCAGGCGCCGAAAATGGCCCCGCACATCCCGCAGATGCGCGTGTTTATTGCCGAAGACCTCGGCTGCCATATGGATGACGTCAACGTCAAAGCAACCACCACCGAGAAACTCGGCTTTACCGGCCGCGGCGAAGGTATTGCCTGCGAAGCCGTGGCGCTGCTGCACAAGGCCGGCAAGTAATGGACATGCAAAACCTGACGTGGCTGCACGGCAAGCCGCAGGGCAGCGGCGTCATCAAGGCCAGCCCAGAAGATTTCGTGGTGATCGAAGATTTGGGCTTTGGCCCGGACGGTGACGGTGAACATCTGCTGCTGCGTATTCTGAAAAGCGGCTGCAATACACGTTTCGTGGCCGATGCTCTGGCGAAATTCCTTAAAGTTCATGCGCGCGAAGTCAGCTTTGCCGGGCAAAAAGACAAACATGCGGTGACCGAACAGTGGTTCTGCGTTCGCCTGCCGGGCAAAGAGATGCCGGACATGAGCGCTTTTACGCTCGAAGGCTGTCAGGTGCTGGAGTTTGCTCGCCACCGCCGCAAGCTGCGCTTAGGCGCTCTGAAGGGAAACCGCTTTACCCTCGTGCTGCGCGAGGTAAGCGATCGCCACGAGATGGAGCAGCGCCTGCAGGCCGTAGCGGAGCAGGGCGTGCCTAACTATTTCGGCAGCCAGCGTTTTGGCATCGGCGGTAATAACCTGCATCAGGCGAAACGCTGGGCAGAAAGCAATGCGCCGTTGCGCGACAGAAATAAACGCAGTTTTTGGTTGTCGGCAGCCCGCAGCGCGTTGTTTAATCAGATTGTTAGCCAGCGCCTGAAAAAAACAGACTTTAATCAAGTTGTTGATGGCGATGCGCTACAATTGGCAGGGCGCGGCAGCTGGTTTGTGGCGACCCCGGAAGAACTTCCTGGCCTGCAACAGCGAGTGAATGACGGCGAACTGCTGATCACCGCTTCGCTGCCGGGCGATGGCGAGTGGGGAACGCAAAATGCAGCGCTGGCTTTTGAGCAGCAATCCGTGGCGGATGAAGAGATTCTGCTGGGGCTGCTGAAGCGTGAGCGAGTGGAAGCGGCGCGCCGTGCGATGCTGGTTCAGCCGAAAGAGCTGAGCTGGAACTGGTGGGATGATGTCACCGTCGAGCTGAACTTCTGGTTACCGGCGGGAAGTTTTGCCACCAGCGTTGTCAGGGAACTCATGAACACAGCGGGTGATTATGCGAATATTGCTGAGTAACGATGACGGAGTCCATGCGCCTGGTATTCAGGTGCTGGCGAAGGCGTTGCGTGAATTTGCCGAGGTGCAGGTGGTGGCGCCGGACAGAAACCGCAGCGGCGCATCAAACTCGCTGACGCTGGAGTCATCGCTTAGAACCTTTACCCTCGCCAACGGGGATATCTCCGTTCAAATGGGAACGCCGACGGACTGTGTCTATCTCGGCGTCAATGCTTTGATGCATCCGCGCCCGGATATTGTGGTGTCGGGCATCAACGCCGGGCCAAATCTCGGCGACGACGTTATCTATTCCGGCACCGTTGCGGCGGCGACGGAAGGGCGTCATTTGGGACTCCCGGCGCTGGCCGTCTCGCTGGATGGCCATCAGCATTATGAGACCGCTGCGGCGGTCACCTGCTCTATTCTCCGGGCGCTGGCTCGGGAGCCACTGCGCACCGGGCGCATTCTGAATATCAACGTTCCAGATTTACCGCTGGACCAAATCAAAGGCATTCGCGTCACGCGCTGCGGCAGCCGTCATCCGGCAGACCAGGTGATTCGCCAGGAAGATCCGCGTGGCAACACGGTGTACTGGATTGGTCCACCGGGGGAAAAACTGGATGTTGCACCGGACACCGACTTTGCCGCCGTCGACGAAGGCTATGTGTCTGTGACGCCGCTGCATGTCGATTTAACCGCACATAGCGCCCATGAAGTCGTTGGCCACTGGCTTGAAAAAGCCGGAGTTGAGGCGCAATGGTAAGCAAACGCGTACAGGCTCTTCTCGATCAATTACGTGCCCAGGGCATCAAGAATGAACAGGTTCTTGAGGCTATTGCACAGGTGCCGCGTGAGAAGTTTGTCGACGAAGCGTTTGAACACAAAGCTTGGGAAAATACCGCGTTACCTATTGGATCTGGTCAGACTATCTCTCAGCCGTATATGGTAGCGAGGATGACAGAGCTGCTGGAGCTGACGCCGCAGTCAAAAGTGCTGGAAATTGGCACCGGGTCTGGCTACCAGACCGCGATTCTGGCGCATCTGGTAGGGCATGTTTGCTCCGTGGAGCGTATCAAAGGGCTGCAATGGCACGCCAGGCGTCGCCTGAAGCAGCTGGATTTACACAATATTTCTACCCGTCACGGCGATGGCTGGCAGGGCTGGCAGGCAAAAGCGCCGTTCGACGCTATCATTGTGACAGCGGCACCGCCGGAAATTCCCACTGCGCTGCTGTCGCAGCTGGATGACGGCGGCATTCTTGTTTTACCCGTGGGGGACGACCGGCAGTTTTTGAAGCGCGTGCGGCGCCACGGGGATGAATTTTTAATCGACACGGTAGAAGCTGTTCGCTTTGTGCCCTTAGTACGCGGCGAATTAGCATAACCCGGAAATATCCGGTTTTTTTGCTGCCAATTCGGCGTAACGTAGCCGAATTCAGCAAAAGCTGGCGTGGATTACGCCGCTTTTCTACAGTGTTTTATGCATATCTGGTTGTTATCATTTTGGGGGATAAATGAGCGCGGGAAGCCCAACTTTTACTTTACGCCGGGCGGCGATGTTGACGCTAACCAGCCTTTGGCTGGCAGGCTGTACAAGCAACAATAATACCCAGGCGCCGATCAGTTCCGTTGGCGGCAATGGCAGTTCTTCAGGCTCTTCAACCGGCAGCCTGCTGGTGACGAAGCCACCGACAATGTCCGCTCCGATCCAGCAACCTCAGATTCAACCCGTGCAGCAGCCACAAATTCAACCGGTTCGCCAGCCTCAGGCCCAGCCCGTAGCGTCAGAGCCTGTACAGACTGAAAATGGCCGCATTGTCTACAACCGTCAGTACGGCAACATCCCTAAAGGAAGCTACGCGGGCGGCAGCACCTACACCGTTAAACGCGGCGATACTCTGTTCTACATTGCGTGGATTACCGGGAACGACTTCCGTGACCTGGCGCAGCGCAACAACGTACCGGCGCCATACGGTCTGGAAGTAGGGCAAACCCTCCAGGTCGGCAACGCCTCCGGCACGCCAATCACCGGTGGGAACGCGGTGACCGCCGCCGATGCCCGTGCGCAGGGCGTCGCGACGCCGGTTGAACAAAACTCAACCAGGGTAGTTGCTTCTAAACCGACAATTACGTATTCTGAGGATTCAGGTGAACAGAGTGCTACTAAAATGTTACCGGGCAATAAGCCAGCTGAGACTGTTGTCACAGCACCGGTGACGGCACCTGTGGTTAGCTCTACCGAACCTACCGTCAGCAGTACGTCTAACAGCTCGCCAATTTCAACCTGGCGCTGGCCGACCGACGGTAAGATCATCGAAAACTTTGCGGCAACCGAAGGGGGCAACAAAGGGATCGATATCGCTGGCAATAAAGGACAGGCCATTATCGCGACCGCCGCAGGGCGCGTGGTATATGCCGGTAACGCGCTGCGCGGTTACGGTAATCTAATCATCATCAAACACAACGATGATTATCTGAGTGCCTACGCCCATAACGATACAATGCTGGTCCGGGAACAAGAAGAAGTTAAGGCGGGGCAAAAAATAGCTACCATGGGTAGCACCGGAACCAGTTCTACACGATTGCATTTTGAAATTCGTTACAAGGGGAAATCCGTAAACCCGCTGCGTTATTTGCCGCAGCGATAAACCGGCAAAACATTCATTGAGTGTATTGCCCAGGGATCACGGGTAGGAGCCACCTTATGAGTCAGAATACGCTGAAAGTTAACGAGTTAAACGAAGACGCGGAATATGATGAGAACGGAGTTGAGGCTTTTGACGAAAAAGCCCTTGTAGAAGAGGAACCCAGTGATAACGACCTTGCAGAAGAAGAGCTGCTGTCACAGGGTGCAACACAGCGTGTACTAGATGCGACTCAGCTTTATCTTGGAGAGATCGGTTACTCTCCATTATTAACAGCCGAAGAAGAAGTTTACTTTGCTCGCCGCGCGTTGCGCGGTGATGTAGCCTCCCGCCGACGCATGATCGAAAGTAACCTGCGTCTGGTGGTAAAAATTGCCCGTCGCTACAGCAATCGTGGTCTGGCGCTGCTGGATCTGATTGAAGAGGGTAATCTGGGGCTGATTCGTGCGGTTGAGAAATTCGATCCGGAACGTGGGTTCCGTTTCTCAACGTACGCCACATGGTGGATTCGTCAGACCATCGAACGGGCAATCATGAACCAAACCCGTACGATTCGCCTGCCGATTCACATTGTGAAAGAGCTGAACGTTTACCTGCGTACCGCTCGTGAACTCTCCCACAAGCTCGACCATGAGCCGAGTGCCGAAGAGATTGCCGAGCAGCTGGATAAACCGGTTGATGACGTTAGCCGTATGCTGCGTCTCAACGAGCGCATTACCTCGGTAGACACCCCATTAGGTGGTGACTCTGAGAAAGCGCTGCTGGATATCCTCGCGGACGAGAAAGACAACGGCCCGGAAGACACCACGCAAGACGATGACATGAAACAAAGCATCGTGAAGTGGCTGTTCGAACTGAACGCTAAGCAGCGTGAAGTGCTGGCCCGTCGTTTTGGTCTGCTGGGTTATGAAGCTGCAACGCTGGAAGATGTGGGTCGTGAAATCGGCCTGACTCGTGAACGCGTTCGTCAGATTCAGGTTGAAGGCCTTCGCCGTCTGCGTGAAATCCTGCAGGCTCAGGGGCTGAACCTCGAAGCGCTGTTCCGCGAATAATCGACTCTTCAAATAAAAAAGCGGTGATGCAAATCACCGCTTTTTTTATGCCTGCCGTTTGGTAACGTCTACACCAAACTCTTCAGCCGATAGATCCACTCCAGCGCCTGACGCGGAGAAAGAGAATCTGGATCCAGGTTCTCCAGCGCCTCGACGGCAGGGGATGTCTCTTCCGCCGTGGCCAGCAGCGACATTTGCGTCCCACCCACCTGGCTTGCGGCCGCATTGCCGGAAATGCTTTCCAGCTCGCGCAGCTTCTGACGCGCACGTTTGATCACGTCTTTTGGCACACCCGCCAGTGCGGCTACGGCCAGGCCGTAACTCTTGCTCGCCGCGCCGTCCTGCACGCTGTGCATAAAGGCGATGGTATCCCCATGCTCCACGGCATCCAGATGGACGTTAGCCACGCCTTCCATTTTCTCCGGCAGCGTGGTCAGCTCGAAATAGTGGGTAGCGAACAGCGTCAGCGACTTAATACGGTTGGCCAGGCTTTCGGCGCAGGCCCAGGCCAGCGACAGGCCATCATAGGTCGATGTGCCGCGGCCAATCTCATCCATCAGGACCAGGCTGTGTTCGGTCGCGTTGTGCAGAATGTTGGCGGTCTCTGTCATCTCCACCATGAAGGTTGAGCGACCGGAAGCCAGGTCATCGGCAGCGCCTACGCGGGTAAAGATGCGATCAACCGGGCCAATTTCTGCCTGCTGAGCTGGCACAAAACTGCCGATATAGGCCAGCAAAGCAATTAACGCGGTCTGGCGCATATAGGTACTTTTACCGCCCATGTTCGGGCCGGTAATGATCAGCATTCTACGCTGAGGGGAAAGGTTTAGCGGGTTAGCGATAAACGGTTCGCTGAGCACTTGTTCCACTACCGGATGGCGGCCCCCGACCAGCTTAATGCCGGGCTTGTCCGTCAGCGTCGGGCAGGTGTAGTTCAGGGTATAAGCGCGCTCGGCCAGGTTCACCAGCACGTCCAGCTCCGCCAGCGCGGTAGCGCTTCTTTGCAGCGCTTCCAGGTGCGGCAGCAGCAAATCAAACAGCTGATCGTAAAGCTGTTTCTCCAGCGCCAGCGCTTTGCCTTTGGAAGTCAGGACCTTGTCTTCGTACTCTTTTAACTCGGGAATAATGTAGCGCTCGGCGTTTTTCAGCGTCTGGCGGCGAACATAGTTGATCGGCACCAGATGGCTTTGGCCGCGGCTGACCTGGATGTAATAGCCGTGCACGGCGTTAAATCCCACTTTCAGCGTATCAAGGCCCAGGCGTTCGCGTTCGCGAATTTCCAGGCGATCCAGGTAGTCAGTTGCGCCATCGGCCAGGGCTCGCCATTCGTCCAGCTCTTCGTTATAGCCGGGAGCGATAACGCCGCCGTCGCGCACCAGCACCGGTGGCGATTCGATAACCGCCTGCTCAAGTAATTCGCGCAGCTCTACAAATTCACCCATCTGCTCGCGCAGGGTTTGCACGTAGTCGGTGCTTACGTCAGACAGGGTCTCGCGCAAGGCGGGCAGTTGCTGGAAGGCATAACGCATACGAGCCAGATCGCGTGGGCGAGCGGTGCGCAGCGCCAGACGGGCAAGGATACGTTCCAGGTCGCCGACCTGACGCAGCGTAGGCTGAATATCTGCGGTGCGCTCCTGCAGGGCCGCAATAGTTTGCTGCCGCCGGGTGAGCACATCGACGTTACGCACCGGCATATGCAGCCAGCGTTTGAGCATACGGCTGCCCATCGGCGTCACGGTGCAGTCCAGCACCGAGGCCAGCGTGTTCTCCACGCCGCCGGACAGATTCTGGGTGATCTCAAGGTTACGGCGGGTGGCTGCATCCATAATGATGCTGTCCTGCTGCCGGTCCATGGTCACGGAACGGATATGCGGCAGGGAAGTGCGCTGGGTATCTTTGACGTACTGCAGCAGACAGCCGGCGGCGCAAAGCCCATGGTGGGCGTTCTCGACGCCAAAGCCGGTCAGGTCCCGAGTGCCAAACTGCAGATTTAGCTGCTGGCGCGCGGTTTCAATCTCGAACTCCCAAAGCGGGCGGCGGCGCAGGCCACGGCGGCCATCAATCAGGCTCATCTCAGCGAAGTCTTCCGCATACAGCAGCTCCGCCGGATTGGTGCGCTGAAGTTCGGCGGCCATGGTTTCACGGTCTTCCGGTTCGGTCAGGCGGAAGCGCCCGGAACTGATGTCGAGCGTCGCATAGCCAAAACCTTTGCTGTCCTGCCAGATTGCCGCCAGCAGGTTATCCTGGCGCTCCTGCAGCAGCGCTTCGTCGCTGATGGTGCCCGGCGTGACGATGCGAACGACTTTACGCTCAACCGGCCCTTTGGTGGTTGCCGGATCGCCAACTTGTTCGCAGATGGCCACGGACTCACCAAGGTTCACCAGTTTAGCCAGGTAATTTTCCACCGCGTGATGAGGCACGCCCGCCATTGGAATAGGTTCGCCCGCAGAAGCCCCGCGCTTGGTCAGGGAGATATCCAGCAGTTGAGAAGCGCGTTTGGCATCGTCATAGAACAGCTCGTAGAAGTCACCCATACGGTAAAACAGCAGGATGTCACGGTGCTCGGATTTAAGACGCAGATACTGCTGCATCATCGGGGTGTGGGCGTCGAAGGTTTCGCTAGTACTCATGGAGTGATGATATCCATTTCGTTGAATTTTAAGTGGTTAGTGATGTTTCTGGTTCTCATTATTGCTCACTAATACGGCGTAAACTGCACGCGGGAATCGCCCCGCAGATGGCCCATGATAACGGAGTATCAAAGGCAGGAAAACAGCGGTTAAACGACATTGCTGAAAGCCTCGCAACGCGTTGCTGTTCTGATATGTTCTAGCGGCGGCTGGCTGTAATACCGCAGTTTGGCGAACGTTTTCGCCTTCATTCTGTTTAAACGGTTAAATTCCAGGGTGTCTATGAGAAAGTGGGTACTGGCGGGCGTGCTGGCAGTGACGGGGTGCGTTTCTTTTCAACAGCTTGATGAGGGTTTGCGTGGCCTCGTGGGCCAGGATAAAACCGTCGCATTTAAAATATTAGGCTACCCCGATAATCAGCAAACGTTTGACGACACGAAAGTTTATACGTGGATAACGAACAGTACGGGAGCCGAGCCTTATATTTCGCCGCAAACGACCACCGGTACGGTCAACGGTAAACCGTTTGAGGCCACGACAACACAAACCACGTTTGTGCCGGTTAACTACAGCTGCAAAATTCAGATCTCTACCGACAGCAAAGGCATTATCAAAGACTATAAATACAACAGCACCG
This sequence comes from Gorgopas trochilus, assembly GCA_018231245.1. NCBI lineage: Eukaryota > Metazoa > Arthropoda > Insecta > Lepidoptera > Hesperiidae > Gorgopas > Gorgopas trochilus. The sequence goes on from DWRP01000024.1 coordinate 33,638, forward strand.
ATCCCAGCGTGATGGGCTGCATGAACTACATTAAAAGCCTTAATAATTACTATAAAAGATAGATCCCGCCCGATCCGGCAACGTATTTGAGTTGCCGGATGTTGCGTTTAGACACATCTTTTTGACCCTGTTTTCAGGAACTCAATTTTCAGTGACCCACTTATCAGAAAATATCCCAACATCGGAGATAACCATGTTTTCTGCAGTCGGTCAGTCAAATCGCGTTCAGCCCGCCGCTCTTAACACCAGCGGAAGGATCCACCCTGATATTAAAATTAAGCCGCCGGTAAACGATCCCGTTCAGGCCCTGGCTAACCTGTTCCGGGATAACAAGCTTGCTTACCTGGGCGACGTGCATGGTCAGCTTGCGATCCCTGAATTTGTCGGCCATGCCATTCCCGAGTTGAAAAAGGCTGGTGTGGATCTGCTGGCGGTAGAGTTTGTGAAATACAGCGATAACGCCTTGTTTCACGAAGCGCTGGCTCATGGCAAAGAGGCGACAAAAAACTTCATCATGAACGCCTGGTCAAAACACGGCGAGGCCTGGGTAGATAAGGTTGCCGGGGCACTTTATGAAGCGCACAAAGCGGGTATTTCCGTCGCCGGCATTGACCGCCATATTCCCGGCGCTGCGCCGAAAACGCCGATGGAAGCCATCAAATACATGAACAAACGGCTGGCGCTCAATATTGCCTGGAACGCTGCGGCAGAAAAAGAAGAGCGTGCCATTGGCGCACGTAAAACGCTGGTTTGGGGCGGCGGCGGTCATTTTCACCATAGCCGTGAACAAGGCCCTAAAGATATGCGTCCCGGCCCTGTGGTTTCTTTCGACTCGAGTGGTAAAGCCCCAGGCTGTTCGCTGAACGAGAAAGACGACAATAGTCACCTGGTGATTAATTTCCCGAAATAAAAAAACGGGGAATGGCGATTCCCCGTACTTTGTAGGCTCAGGAGGCAACCTGGAAAACGCTGACGGTTTCACGCAGAACGCGAGATTGCCTATCGAGAGAGGTTGCCGTGGAGGACGTCACCTCAACCAGCGCGACGTTCTGCTGCAGGTTTTTATCCATCTGCGCAACGGCCTGGGCAACCTCATTCACGCCGGTCGCCTGTTCTGCTGAGTTATGCGCAATTTCGTTCACAATGCTGTTCACCTGGCTGACGGTGGTTAAAATCTTGCTCATGGTTTCCGCCGCCTGATCGATCTCCTGCGCCCCGCTGTTTACCCGCTGCACTGAGCCGGTAATCAGGCCTTTTATTTCTTTCGCGGCGCTGGAAGAGCGTTGAGCAAGGGCTCGAACTTCAGTGGCGACAACGGCAAAACCCCGGCCTTGTTCACCTGCTCTGGCGGCCTCAACGGCGGCGTTCAGTGCCAGAATGTTAGTCTGGAAAGCGATCCCCTCGATCACGGAGGTAATGTCCGCAATACGTACGGATTCCTGAGTGATCTCCTCCATAGTACTGACGATCCCCTGCACCATTTCACTTCCCTGGGTGACTTCGCTGGCGGCAGAGCTGGCAAGTTTGCTGGCGTACTGCGCGCTTTCCGCATTGTTCCGCACCGTGCTCGCCACCTGATCCATCGCCGCTGATGTTTGCTGTAGCGCCGCAGCCTGGTTCTCCGTCCTTGCAGAAAGCGAGCTACTTCCTTTGGCAATTTCCGCGCTGGCGCTCGCCACACCCTCTGCGTTCTGGCGAACTTCCAGCACCAGCTGGCGCAGCGCATTCTGCATATGGCTGAGCGAGGCCAGAATACTGCTGGAGTCTTTTTTACGCAGCTCGGGCGTTTGCGTCAGATCTCCGGCGGCGATGGCGTTGGTCATACGCAGTAAATCAACCGGTTCACCGCCGAGGGAAAGCGTGATTTTGCGTGTGGTTGACCAGGTGATCAGCAGTCCAATCGCCACGGCAACCAGCGCCAGGGTAAGCATCAGAAGGTGAAATGTTCGCGCAATACCGCGCGCCGTATTAGCCAAAGCGTCGTTAAGCTGAGTCTCCATGTCGATAAAACCGTTAATGGTGGCCAACCAGTTAACAAAAGCAGGACGAGCCTGATTGAGGATGACCTGGCGCGCGCCCTCCACATCGCCTTTTTGCTGAAGAGCGATAATTTCATTCACCAGCGGGAGCGTTTGCTGCTCGGCCTCTTTTATCTTTTCGTACTGAGTACGCTCTTCGGGCGTTACGTCGCTGCCCTGGGCAAAGATGCCTTCCATCGGCTGAACGGAGGCCTGGTAATCCTGCTCCAGCTTGCGGATGTGTTCCACAACGCCCTGCAGTTCGCCTGCCGGCACCAACGTCACGTCGCGGATGGCAATTGAACGGTCATGTACGCTGCCCCTGAAATTAACGGCGTATCGCTGTTTAACGTTATTGACATCGTTGATGGCGATCAACGCGTTGTTTATTTTATTTACCTGCATAATCGCCACCAGCGTCAGCATAATCAGCGTTAATAAAATAATGATAAAGCTGCCGCTTATTCGCGAACCTACGGAAAGGTTTTTAAACATAATAACTCTCTTTTAATTAATATTGAGCGTGATGTTAATGGTGTTGTCGGAGTATTTTCCTGCAGTGGATACAGGAGGGTAAGTTGTCTTGCTGGCTTACAGGGTGGAAAGGAAATTAATCTGCAGGCAAAAAGTTGTCAATAGGGCGGATTTTTAACGATGCGCGCAGTGTTGGTAGCGATGAAATACTTTATTCCATAACTAACAATGGCTTTTATTTTTTCTCTCCCTAAGTTAAATGATGTTGTTTTTAGTTTGTGGTTTCACTTTATTTCTATGTTTTAAACTTGGCGTCGATGACTTGTAATCATTCACTCGGTACGTTCGTTACGTCTGCTAACAAAAGTTTATTGTTTTTTTAATATTTAACTTTTTTACCTATTGATGAAAAAGGCCGAACCGGTGTTTTTAATGTCCACACTCCCGAAATATATAAAAAGTAATAACAATCATTCCCCTGCTTTTGATAGTGGAATACGGACGATAAAAATTTTTAATTACCTGGGAATAAATGCTCATTTCGTTCGTCCTATGTGCTCCAAAACCCAATACCGTTTCATTATTGTGAGCCGATCCTATGCGAGAACCTCGTCCGTCTTTCTGCGCGATGTTTAAAAATTTACGCTACCCGCAGCAATTTTTACTGCGTGGCACCGTGATAATCGCCATTCCGTTAGCCCTCTGCCTGCTGTTTGCCTGGGCGTGGGGGGCCCTGACGCCGGGGCGTTTATCCCCCGACAAGCTGATTAATGCGCTGGAAAAAACGGGAGGAGAGCACCCCGGCTACCGCCGCAATCATGCCAAAGGGGTCTGTGTAGTGGGATATTTTGACTCCAACGGTAGCGCCAGCGCGCTGTCGAAAGCAACGGTGTTCCTGCCGGGCAATACGCCGGTCATTGGCCGCCTGGCAATTGCTGGCGGTAACCCCAACGCGCCCGATGGTGCGGTGCCAGTGCGCAGTATGGCGCTGCAGTTTATCACCCGTGATGGCCAGGAGTGGCGTACCGGGATGAACGCGCTGCCGTTCTTTAGCGTCGCAACGCCGCAGGGCTTCTACGATCAGCAAATGGCGGGTATTCCCGATCCTAAAACGGGCAAACCCGATCCAGCCAAAATGAAAGCATTTATCAGCACTCACCCGGAGGCAAAGCCGTTTTTTGCCTGGGTGAAGGGCTATGTGCCGACGTCGAGCTGGGCCAGTGACAGCTACAACAGCCTGAACGCCTTCTTATTTACCAATAAAACTGGGGACGTTCATGGCGTGCGCTGGAGTATGCAGTCGCAAACCCCCGGCGTGCCTGTGACGGCGGAGGACAAAGCGAATCCTTTGTTCCTGCAGCAGGACATCAAGCAGCGCCTGCAGCAGGGGCCGCTGAAATGGGATTTGATTATCAGCGTGGCTGAAAAGGGCGATGTGATTAACGATGCGACAAAAGCCTGGCCCGATAGCCACCAAAAACTTAACGCAGGCACGCTGGTGCTCACTACCGCACAAGATCAAGCTGACGGCAACTGCCGGGACATCAACTACGATCCTCTGATCTTGCCGGAAGGTATTTCTGGCTCAGACGATCCGCTGCTTAGCGCGCGCTCTGCGGCTTATTCATCATCCTTCAATCGCCGCACGCATGAAGAAGCTCAGGTAAATAAAGGGGGCCGGTTATGAGCAAAGTGACGTATTTTCACCCTCTGCTGCGCGTCGTTCACTGGGCGATGGCGCTGATGATCGTGGCAATGCTGTTTATCGGCGTGGGGATGGTGTCCACGGTGTCGGCATTACACGCTTTTTTATACTCATTGCATAAACCGCTTGGCGTCGCCATTCTGCTGCTGGTTATCCTGAGGGTTTATCTCCGCCTTCGTTATAAAACGCCGTCGCTCCCGGCGAATCTGCCAGGTTTTCAGGTAGCGCTGGCACATTTATCCCACTGGCTGCTCTATCTTCTGATGGTAGCCCAGCCGCTGGTAGGCTGGGCCATGCTCTCTGCCGCGGGCTATCCTGTGACGCTGGGGCCTGGCATCACGCTACCGGCGCTGGTGGCGAAAAATATTGAGCTTTATGCCGTGCTTCGGCCGCTGCATACCTGGCTTGCTCTGCTGCTGTTCGTCATCGTAATTCTGCATCTGACCGCCGCATTATTTCATGCGCTGCTGTTGCGTGATGGCGTGTTCAGCAGTATGACGGGCTACAAAGGCCGGGGCTAACATCGCCAGTGGAGTAAATCATGTCAAAACTGAGCGAACAGGAAGTACGGGAAATGCTGCCGCATCTGCAGCGTTTCGCCCTATGGCTCACGCGGAATCCTCATGCCGCGGAGGATTTGGTGCAGTCCTGCCTTGAGAAAGCATTTACCCGCGAGAGGAATCTGGCGGCAAGGGAAAGCCTTCGCAGCTGGCTGTTCTCTATTCTCTACCGGCAATTCATTGACGGCGAGCGGCGAAAAAGACGCTATCAGCGTATTTTGTCGTTGTTTACCGGCGATGAACACCCGGTGGCCGCGTCAACGGAGGAGATGCTGATCAACGACGATATGCTGGCGATGTTCAGCCAGCTTCCCGTGGAGCAGCGCGCATTACTGCTGCTCATCAGCGTAGAAGGTTTGAGCTATAAAGAGGCGGCTGAGTCGCTGGATATTCCGTTGGGAACCGTGATGTCGCGTTTGTCCCGAGCCAGAAAACAGCTGCAAAAATGGGATGAAGGCACGCCATCCACCCCGGCGTTAAGGAGATTAAAATGAAATCGCGCATACCTGACGAGCAGGATCTCCATGCCTGGGTTGACGGGCAGCTGGATGACGAGCGCAAAAAGTGGGTTGAGCACTATTTGCAGCAGCACCCCGAGCAGGCCGCACAGGTCAAAAAATGGCAGGCCGATGCCCGGCGTTTACGTCTTTCGCTGGACGAATTTGTGCCACAGGTTTCTGCCCCTGCTTCGGAAGTACAGCGGGCGCGGCAGCAAATCCAGCGCACTCGCCGGTGGCGGTTAGCCGCTGCTTTTAGCCTGCTGTTCTCCGTCGGCATGGGCGGCGTGGCCGGGTGGCAGCTGCATGCCAGCGAAGTTCTGCGGCAAATTCTGCCGATGGAAGATGCCGTGCAGGCCTATCGTCTGGTGAACAGTGGCAGCGTGAAAGCGCTGGACGTTGTGGCCAGCGATCGCGCGGAGGTGAATAACTGGATGAGTCGCTACTTTATTAACGGGGCGCTGGCACCAGACCTCGATAATTACGGTTTTACGCTGGTGGGCGGGCGTTTAATGGTAACCGAGCAGGGGCCGGCGGCGCTGGTGGTCTACCGGGACGCTCAGGGCACGCGCGTGGCGTATTATATCCGGCCCTCCGGCATGTTTACGCTGGGGAAAGGGGAGCGACAGGCCGATAACCTGACCGCGCAGTACTGGAGCGATCGCCGCTATAACTACGCGATGATAAGCCCGGCCAATGACAGCCAGACGGCGAGGTTACAACAGGCGGTAGCGCAGTACGCGGGGGATGCGCGAGCAATTTAATGCAGGCGTCGGTTTATTCGCCAATGTCAGAAAAAATATACCATTTTTGCCTGAAGGTCTTATCCTGAATGGAGTGAGGCGGCACTCGGATCCCCCGAAGCTGCCTCCGTCATTCCTGAAGGATAAAACATGATATCTACACATATTGGCTTCCCGACCGAAACGGTAGCGGTATTTCTTGCGCTTTCGGTGGGTGCCATTTTTATCGACCTTTTTATGCACCGCAAAGACGAGCCCATCTCGCTGAAAAGTGCCGCATTGTGGTCGGTGTTCTGGGTTGCAGTGGCAATGCTTTTTGCCGGTTTTTTATATCTTCATCACGGCGCAGAAGTCGCCAGCCTGTTTGTCACCGGCTACGCGCTTGAGAAGGTGCTTTCCGTCGATAACCTGTTTGTGATGATGGCGATTTTTGCCTGGTTCGGCATTCCGGATCGCTACCGGCACCGCGTGTTGTACTGGGGCGTTATCGGCGCGATTGTTTTCAGAGGCATTTTTGTGGCCATCGGCACCGGGCTGTTGTCGCTGGGGCCTTATGTTGAAATCGTGTTTGCGCTGATTGTGGCGTGGACGGCGGTGATGATGCTCAAAGGCAACGATGGAGAGGACGAAGTTGAGGACTACTCTCAGCATTTGGCTTATCGGCTGGTAAAACGCTTTTTCCCTCTTTGGCCAAAGCTTGCCGGGCGCAAATTCCTGCTTAACCAGGCTGAGGTTGACCACGAGCTGGCGAAGCCAGAAAACCAGGCCATCACCGTTGGGCGAGTAAAAAAAGCCACGCTGTATGCTACGCCGCTGATGCTTTGCGTGGCGGTGGTTGAACTGTCTGACGTGATGTTCGCTTTTGATTCTGTCCCGGCCATTATTGCCGTCAGCCGTGAACCGCTGATCGTCTACAGCGCAATGATGTTTGCAATACTTGGCTTGCGTACCCTGTATTTTGTGCTGGAAGCGTTAAAACAGTATCTCGTTCACCTGGAAAAAGCGGTGGTGGTGCTGCTGTTCTTTATCGCCGTTAAGCTCGGGCTTAACGCCAGCGAACATATCTGGCACCACGGGTACAGCATCTCGGCCACCGCCAGCCTGTACGTTGTGTTGGGCGTGCTGGCCGTGGGCATCATCCTCAGCGTGATGTTCCCGGCGAAAGCGGAATCAAGCGACAGTAAGAACTGAACAGGATGAAGGACGCCTTCTGGCGAGGGCGTCCTGATGACGAGACTCAGAGATGTTTGTCGAGGCGTAATCTTTCGATAGGTGAGCGACGACGAGATTTGGCGCGGTGGAAGTGGCGCCAGTGGTAATCCCTGGCTGCGGTCAGCAGCTCATAATCCCCTCTTGAATCCCCCCAGGCGCGCAAATGCAGCTGGTTAAGCGGGCCATAAATCTGTTCCAGACGCTGAATCTTTTGATCGCAGCGGCAGTTATGGCCGTTAATGCGGCCGGTTAACACGCCGTCCACCACTTCAAGCTGAGTGCCGATGAGCTTCACGCCCAGACGTTCGGCGAACGGCAGCAGCACGATGGCCGGAGACGCAGAGCACAGCGTAACTTCAGCGCCAGAACGAAGCTCAGCGGCAACCGCCATCAGCCCACGCGGGCGCATCATTTTTTCGAAGTTCTTCGCGCAATACACTTGGGCTTTATCCTTAACCCACTGCTCATTCACGCCGGTTAAGAAGGTTGAAATCAGGATTTCTTTTAATTCATCGCGGGTCAGTTTCCGGCGCAGGCATTTGAGCGTCGGAATGACCATACGCATCATCTTGCGCGCGAAGGTTTTGCGCCCAAAGGCAAACCGCAGGAACGGGACAAAGCTATCGCTATGGGTCAGCGTGCCGTCAAAATCAAAAACCGACAGGACGCCTGGCGAAGGATCATTCATAACAACCATAGATTCCCAACTTTCCTTTTTATCTGTTCGTCGCGAGGGCATCTTGCGAGCGATGGGGAAATTATAAACTTTTAAATCCCGCTACGGAAACCATCGCGAAATGTGATAGGGTAGCCGAATGAACATAAATCACACCGCACTTATCGTTATCCGCTGGTGGCTGTCTCTTTAGAGGCGGCAGGAATTCGTTCACCCTTTTCTAATAGCCGCCGGAAGGCGGCTATTTCGTTTAACTGTTCGCCCTCCGGCAAGATTTATCAGCTTCAGGAGGCAGTTATGAGCAGTTCACACGCTTTACAGCAAACCATTCTTACCGGCGACCGTCCAACCGGCCAGCTTCACCTTGGGCACTACGTCGGCTCATTGCGTAAACGCGTTCAGCTTCAGGATGAGCACCAGCAGCACATTTTGGTCGCCGACCTTCAGGGGCTAACCGACAACGGCAGCCGCCCGGAGAAAGTCGCCGAAAACATTCTGCAGGTGATGGCGGACTACCTGGCGGTTGGCATTGATCCGCAGAAAACCACAATCTGCCTGCAATCCTCTCTGCCAGCGCTGGCCGAACTCACCATGTTGTATATGAACATCGTGACCGTCGCCCGGCTGGAAAGAAACCCGACGGTAAAAAGCGAGATAGCCCAAAAGGGGTTTGCTCGCTCTTTGCCTTCTGGTTTTCTTGTCTATCCGATAAGCCAGGCCGCGGATATTACCGCATTTAAAGCCAGCCTGGTGCCGGTGGGGGACGATCAGCTGCCGATGATCGAACAGGCCAATGAAATTGTGCACAAGATGAATAGCCTGACGCCGACGCCGATATTAACCCCCTGCAAAGCGTTGCTCAGCCCGGTCAGCCGTCTGCCGGGCATTGACGGTAACGCTAAGATGTCAAAATCCCTGGGCAATACGCTCATCCTTTCCGCCAGCGAACAGCAGATTCATCAGGCCGTGAGCGCCATGTTTACCGACCCGGATCATCTGCGCGTCAACGATCCGGGAAAAATTGAAGGCAATGTGGTGTTTACCTATCTGGATGCTTTCCATGAAGACAAAGAGAACGTTGAGGCGATGAAAGAGCACTATCAGCGCGGTGGGCTGGGGGATCGGCAGTGTAAAAACGAGCTGGAAACCTGCCTGCAAAACCTGCTGGCGCCGATCAGAGAGCGGCGAAATCGCTTTATCGAAGATAAGCCTTATTTGCAAGAGGTGTTGAAAGCCGGGAGTGAGAAAGCGCGAGCGCTGACGCAGCAAACGGCGGACGAAGTGAAACGTGCGCTGGGGCTGCCGGTGCTATTTTAACGGCAGAAGGGCGCGAGACGGTGAACATCGACGCTTTAGTCAGCCAGCCGGTGAAGCCTGACAGAGCAAGGGCTGGTGGAATACAACCGCCCGCGCTCTCATAATTTTTGAAGAATCTGGCAGTGAAGTGTACCTGTCGGGGCTGAAAAACCACAAAGCTTAAATAGCACGTGGCACCCAGGCAGGTATGCTTACGGCAACATGATGGCAAGCCCTAAAACTCGACAAACACGGTGCCGAAGTATCTGCCCTCCGCAATAGCCTGAATGGCCTCTGGCGCCCGCTCTATCCCATTGACGATGACATGTGGAAACACGATATCCCCTGTTTGAAGCCATTCTGCAAATCTCGTATCCCATTCCGCGTGAGCATCCGGGTCGTCGTCAGCGCTGTATCCGCGTATCGTGATCTTTTTCAGGAGGATCTGGACTGAATCGAGCTCGACGGGGGCTTCCCGTCCCGTTCCTGCATCAGCGAGCTGGCCCGACAGAGCCCCGACGATCGCAATTCGGGCACCTAGGCGTGCAGCCACGATGGCTAACTGCAGTTGTTCCCCGCCTACGCAATCGAGCACGACATCAACACCTTCCGGAGCGACTTCACGCAGCTGTGCCACGTCGCTGCCGCGGCCCCGAATCACCGCCGCGTCGTAACCTAATTCCTTAACAAGCCGTTCGGCTTTTTGCCTGGAGCTTGTGCTGCCAATCACTCGTCCAGCGCCAAGCTGTCGGGCGATTTGCCCGGCCATAGAGCCTATTGCGCCGGCCGCGCTGGTGATAAGGACGGTATCACCGGGCCTGATTTCAACGCCTCGCGTCAATGCCGCATAAGCCGTCGAGCCATGCGAAAGGCTGGCGACGTCCGGATAAACTCGGCTATCAACACGGACGCACTCCGCGAGCGGGACGGCGGCATACTCGCGCCAGCCCATGAAATGCCGAACCCGATCGCCCGGCCTGAGTTCACTCCCAGGTGGAGAAGAAAGGACCTCGCCGAGCGTTTCCTCCGCCAGAGTGTCGCCCGGCTTCAGCGCCGGAAACGGTACGCCTGGGATGGCTTCGGCGCCCTCGCTGATCATCATGCGCAGCGAGGCGGAGACGCGCGAATAACGTTTCCTGACCAGAACCTCATCGTTTTGTGCAACGGGTAAAGCCACTTCGACTATCTCAAAGTCAGAAACCTTTGGGCGGCTGGTGGGTCTGACCTTGAGCCGGAGTTCACGGCTTGTGGCTGGCAGAGGATGCACCTGACCAATCCTTGTATAATGTGAGCCTAGAGTTCACATTTTGAGTTGGAGGCACAGTAATGTCTACTCGCATTCAGCCGTGCGATAACGGGATGCGGAAGCTCCCAAAGCAGAAGCGTTCTCAGGCGACAGTGAGCGCGATCGTCGAGGCTGCGACTCAGGTTTTAGGTGAAAAAGGCTGGCGATACTTCACCACCAATGAAGTGGCCGAGTTTGCGGGTGTCAGCATCGGGTCGCTTTACCAATACTTTCCCAACAAGCTCGTACTCGTAGAGGCCATTAGAAAGAAGCATTTCAGCGATGTTATCAACGTCCTGCAGGCTGCCAGTGAAAATACCGAGGATGTGAACCAGAGCTTCAACCTGCTGATCGAAGGCATGCTGTCGGTACATGGGGCACATCCCGCTCTACATCGGGCCCTGGTGGAAGAAGCTCCCCGGAGCGACGAGGCTATTTCGGCTCACGCCGAATTTGAAAAAAAGTATAACGAGTACTACCTCGCCCTTGTTTCCCGGTATGGGGCGCGACGGAATGCCGATGATATTCAGACAGCGGCGTGGACATTATCCGCTGCTATTGAAGGGATTGTGCATCAGGCGGCCTTGCGCGGATTGACCGGTTCATCGGCGCTGAAGCGGGAATTGGTTCAGTTGCTTTTTGGGTACTTAAGAGGGCAGACAGCATAAACACACGCTTTTACTTTCCGCCTGTGTGTCTTTGAATCTTCCCTCCCAGGAAACTTCAACCGGCTGGCATTGGGCAACGAGTGGCGGTTTTTAATAACCGGCTTATGCATCTGTTACGCCACTTTTGGACGTAACAGAGCTTTAGCTATCTCGTTTAGCCTGTTATATCGACGTGAGCTAAAAATTTCCGAAACCATTCACAGATTTTTTAGCTCCCGGAAAGCGTCTTTCATACGGCGTAGTTTGGCAAAGACTTCCCAGTTGGCGCTCTCCATACAACCCAATCGGGAACGTATGGAAGCCCGATCGACGCGTAGAAACGGATTGGCCGCGAGCTCCGTTGCCAGTGTCGATGGAACGGTCGGCATGCCCGCTTGCCTCTTGTCCTCTATCAGCGCGATCTGCTTCAGCAGATCGGCGTTGTCTGGTTCGATTGTGAGCGCGAAGCGGGCATTGTCGGCGGCGTATTCGTGCGAGGAATAGATGAGCGTTTCCGGCGGCAGCGATCTTATTTTATCGATCGAAGTCCACATCTGGGCCGGCATAGCTTCCTGGACACGCCCGCAGCCAAGATGAAAGATGGTGTCGCCAGAAAAGAGAAGCCCGGCCTCCTTGAACCAAAAGGCGATGTGCCCGCTCGTATTCCCCGGCACGTCGATAACCAGGGCAATATGCTCCCCCAATGCTACCGTATCGCCTCCGATCACGCCCCGATCGATACCCGGGATATCATCCACTTCGGCCGCCGGGCCAATGACGCGTGCCCCTGTTTTTCGCTTGATCTCCGTGTTGCCTGAAACGTGGTCCCAATGATGGTGCGTATTAAGGATCAGATCTACGCGCCTCCCTTCAAGCACATCCAGTACCGGACTGGCCTCGGTTGGATCAACGACGGCCAGGGCACCTGTCCGTGAATCTTCTATAAGGAAAATATAATTATCTTCGAGAACGGGCAGGATCTGCACCGATAACCCATTGCACTTTTCAACGATCATCCTGGACTCCTGGAAACAATAAAGCGCGGCGCTGTTTGATGGGAAATTAGAGCGCCGCTGAGGCATTGAACCCCGAATGAATAACCGCTGCCGCCGGCGCCGGGTATTGGCCGGCGGCTTGCGATCTACTTACTGCTCAGCGCGGGGGCAGACCTTCTGCCGCGCGTGCGGCCTGAACGCTGGGGCGCTGTTCCATGCGCCGCATGAATCGCTCAATGGCCGGGTAAACGGACATGTCGATCCCAACGCGGGGCGGCCAGTTCAGTACGTTATAGAGATAGGCATCAGGTGCCGAAAATTCGTTGCCGAGCACATAGTCGTTGTTCGACAGATGCTCTTCAACAAAGGCGAACCGACCTTTGAGGAATCCTTCGGCGTAGCGGTTTTTCGCCGCATCGTCGAAAAAGGGCTGGAACATCGTCGACATCCCTTTGGCAAGGTCGGTCGCGATAACATTGAGCCATTCCAGCGCGCGATAGCGCTCCTGCGTGCCGAAGGGGGGCAGCAGGTTAAGGCCGGGGTTCTGGTCGGCGATCCACTGCAGGATGACTGCACCTTCGGTAATCAAGTCACCGTTATCGAGCACCAGAATCGGAATGAAGCCTTTCGGGTTCACATCGAGATAATTGCCCTCGACAGTCGTCTTCGTGGCGAAGTCTACTTTGACCAGATCGAAGGCAAGGCACGCCTCGCGCAGCGCGATGGCCGGGGAAAGCCCGCAAGAGCCAGGGGAGTAATAGAGTTTCATGAGTCCTCAGATTTAATGTTGAGCTTGTTGGCGGTTATGGTTCGAGGATTTCCAGCGTTTCGACCATGCGGATCGCCCGGGAGAAGTTCGCCAGGTTGACCGACGTTCTTGTCGCCTGGGCGTGTAATTCCTCAACCCGCTCGCGGGTGGCATCAGTGCGCAGGCGCACCACATACCGGATTTCGTCATAGCCGGGATTCACGCTGTCATCCAGGCCCAGGAAACCTCGCAGGTCCAGTTCACCGTCAGTTTCGATTTCAAGGCTGTGGAGGGTGATGCCCATGGCGGCCGCATTCGCCGCATAGCCGACTGACATGCAGGCGTTTAGCGCTGCCATCAGCAGTTCCTGTGGGTTAGGCGCGGTATTCTGTCCCAGCAGCTGGGCCGGTTCGTCGGCGGCAATCTCGAAATGGCGTGCGTGTTTCTCGCCCCCCAGTTCGTAATGATCGACGCTCGCTACCGTCCGCGTCTGGCCCTGCCATTTCGTTTTAACGTTGAAGCGGATTGCGCCCCTGGCCGGGTTGTCGCGCACGTCCTGGGCGAATTGTTGTAGGTCGGCGACGTTGATACCGTTTACGGTTTTGCCCATCATATGATCCTCCAGAAGCCGCTCTGCGGCTGGTTGTCAAAGTCAGATTGCCTTGCCGTTTTGGCGGCTTTCTTGCGGCCATCTTAAACATGGCCTGTAGTCGGAAAAAGCCATGTAAATGGATATGACTGTTCGAAATAGCGAACAATGACAGGCAGCCAATTCGGGGCTCGAGCTTCAAGATATGTCCAGCCGCAGGAGAGTTTCCCGGTCGGGTTACCCTCCCGGGTAGGGCTATGGCTCCGGCTTCAAGCTAGCTGGGATGTGCGGGGCGGGGTCAAGGCAGGTGGGATCGTTTTCGAAGAAGTGGGGGCCAGTGGCAACTCAACGCCATGACATGAGAAGTTAAGTGCGACGGGCACGACGGGCTGTCGCCGGGGCCATACCTGGATGCTTCGCAAAAAGCTCGACAATCCACTCCACAAAAACGCGGACCTTGGTCGATAGATGGCGATTCTGCGGATACACCACATGAATAGGCATCGGATCATTGCTCCAGTCGTCGAGTATCAACTCGAAACGGCCATCTTTCAGCATGGGTTCCATCAGGAACGCCGCCATTTGCACGATGCCCAGGCCGGATAAGCCAGCCGCGGTATATGCATAACTGTCATTCAGTGCGATGGGGCCGGTGAGAGTACGCTTGATACGTTCCCCCTCACGGGAAAAATGCCAATCAAAAATCTGGCCAGTGCGGGGCGAAAAATAATTCAGGCATTGATGATGCACCAGATCGTCCGGGTGCAGGGGGCGGCCATGACACTTCAGGTAGGACGGGGCCGCGCAGGTCATGTAGTGCATAACGCCCACGCGACGTGCAATCAAGCTAGAGTTGCGTAGCTCGCCGACCCGCACGGCACAATCTACGCCCTCCTCGATCAGATCGACTGAGCGATCGCTGCAGCCCAGTTCTAGCCTGATGTCAGGGAAACGGGCAAAGAAATCAGGCAGGGCGGGCACCAGAACTTCGCTGGCAAGACCGGTGGGGGCATCGACCCGCAGCCGTCCTTTTGGACTGAGCCTGGTGCTTGAGAGCGATTCTTCCGCTACGCGAATCTCCGTCAAAATGCGTAAACAATGTTCGTAGTAGGCGGCACCGTCCGCGGTGACGCTGCAGTGACGTGTGGTACGGTTCAGCAGCCTGACCCCCAGCGTTGTCTCCAGCGTCTTAATCAGCGTCGACACCGTCACTTTGGGCAGCTTCATGGCTTCCGCCGCACGACTGAATCCGCCGGCGTCAACCACCTGCACAAAGACTTCCATCGCTTGAAATTTATTGTTCATCTCAGGGCTTATTGTTCGCTATTTTGAACGGTTATATCAATTTAGATCACTTTTTTAAATGATATGCCCTGCCGACGCTTCCGGTAACGCATTGCGGCGGTTTGGCAGAGGGAATATTCATCTCCGGGCTGCCAATAAGTCGCGACCAGAGACCCGTCGAGTATGACGTGAGGGGCCAGAGAGACATATTCAGATGAGTAATTATGGATTACCATTATTGCGAAACTTTCGCGAACATTCACAGGGACAGCCCATCAGATGCGTTATTCAGCCGCAGCACTTCTTCCTATGCTGGTTTTACTCTCTGCCTGTAGCAGTAAGCCGAAAACCGCCGAACAGCAGACGACCAGCGGCACGCCGTCTGGCGGTTTCCTGCTCCAGCCACAGCACGATGTCTTTATGCAAACCGGTGATTTTGCTTACAACCCGGAAGCAGAAAAATTCATCGACAAAATGGTGAATGAGCATGGCTTTGACCGTCGCCAGCTGCATGAAGTGTTGTCCCAGGCCAAACGTCTGGATTACGTGCTGCGCCTGATGGATCAGCAGGCACCGACGACCGCGCCGCCTGCCGGGCCGAACGGGGCATGGCTACGCTATCGCGCTAAATTCATCACGCCGGATAACGTACAGAACGGCGTTAAGTTCTGGAACCAGTATGAATCGGCCCTGAACCGCGCCTATCAGGTTTATGGTGTGCCGCCGGAAATCATCGTCGGGATCATCGGGGTTGAAACCCGCTGGGGCCGCGTGATGGGTAAAACACGCATCGTGGATGCTCTCGCGACGCTTGCCTTTGCCTATCCGCGCCGCGCGCAATACTTTGCTGGCGAACTGGAAACCTTCCTGCTGATGGCGCGTAATGAAGGGGACGATCCGCTGGCGCTCAAAGGCTCCTTCGCCGGAGCAATGGGTTACGGGCAGTTCATGCCTTCCTCATTTAAAGAGTACGCGGTGGACTTCAACGGCGACGGGCACGTGAACCTGTGGGATCCGGAAGATGCCATCGGCAGCGTGGCGAACTATTTCAAAGCACACGGCTGGGAGAAGGGCGACATGGTTGCCGTGCCTGCCAATGGGCAGGTACCGGGGCTGGCTAACGGCTTCAACACCAAATACTCCGTGGCGGCGCTGGGCCAGTCCGGCCTGAGCCCGCAGGGCGCTTTGGGCAACCATCAGGAAGTGAGCCTGCTGCGCCTGGATATGGGCGATCGTTACCAGTACTGGTACGGGCTGCCAAACTTCTACGCCATTACCCGCTACAACCACAGCACCCATTATGCGATGGCGGTCTGGCAATTAGGGCAGGCCGTCGCGCTGGCTCGCGTTCAGTAATACGTTTTATCGCCCCCGCTTGGGGCGATAAAGGCGGTTCTCAAATACCTGCCTGGTGAAAATCATGCAGGTTAATTGCCCCCAGCAGCCTGCCGTTTTCATCCACGACCGGCGCCGCGCTAATGCGTTTTTTCATCAGCATCTCTTTGGCATCTATCGCCCGGGTTTCGGCATTCAGCACCGTGCCATTCTTCGTCATGGCATCTTTGATCCCGGCTTCCAGCTTACCGCCGCCCACCAGCCAGCGGCGCAGGTCGCCATCGGTAAAGACGCCGGCAACTTGCTGCGCTTTGTCGCAGACGGCAACCAGCCCCAGGCCTGTGCGGCTTAGCTCCAGCATGGCATCCATGACGGAGGCGCTGTCCGCCACCTGTGGGAGCGGCTCGTGGGTGCGCATCAGATGATGAACCCGATTTAACAAACGGGCACCTAACGCACCGGCAGGGTGGGAACGCGCAAAGTCCTCTTCGTTAAAGCCGCGCTCCTGCATGACGGCCATGGCCAGTGCATCGCCCATCATTAATGTATTAACCGCGCTGGAGGTCGGCGCAAGGCGCATCGGGCAGGCTTCACGCTCTACCGAAATATCTACGGTGGCAAAGGCCGCTTTCGCCAGCGGCGACTCAGCTTTGCCGGTAATCGCAATCAGCTTAACGGCCTTTTCCTGCAGGCGAGGAATAATTAAATCCAGCTCTTTCGCATGGCCGGAATAGGAGATAAACAGCAGGATGTCGCGGCTTTCGATCATCCCCAAATCGCCGTGTAACGCTTCGGCGGGGTGAACGAAGAAGGCGGGCGTGCCGGTGCTGGCAAAGGTGGCGGCAATTTTCTTCCCGATATGCCCGGACTTGCCCATGCCGGAAACAATCACTTTCCCCTGACAGGTGAGCACGGCGTTGGCGGCGGCGACAAAATCTTCGCCAAGTCTGTCCGGCAGGCGGCTCGCTTCCTGTAATTCCAGCAGCAGGGTTTCTCGTGCGGCGTCAATCATTCGCTGATGCATCTTCTTCTCCGGTAACAATCACTTTCACGCCTTTTTCACGCAGCGCGGTGAGGAATTCGTGGCTAATGCCGCTGTCGGTGATGATCGTATCCACTCTCTCCAGTCCGCAGACAATATTCGGGCTTTTACGGCCAAACTTTGAGGAGTCGGCCATCAGGATCACTTCGCGCGCCGCGTTGCACATCGCTTTGCTGACGGTATAAACCTCGTTGTAGGTTGTGACCCCGGCGGTGAGATCGATGCCATCGGTGCCCATAAAGAGCCTGTCAAAGCTGAAGTGTTCGAAGGCGTTTTCCGCCAGTTGGCCATGAAACGAGGCCGATTTCTTACGGAAGGTGCCGCCGGGCATCAGGATGGTTTGTTCGTTGTCCAGCTCAGACAGCGCGTTGACGATATGCAGGCTGTTGGTCATCACCGTAATGTTATTGAAGTGCTGGAGCAGCGGGACCAGCTGCAAAACGGTGCTGCCCGCATCCAGAATAATGGAATCGCCATCGTGGATGTACTTGACCGCCGCCTCGGCAATTTGCTGTTTTTGCTGGGTATTGATCAGCGTTTTGTGGTCAATGGGCGGATCGGGTTCGTCTTTACTGAGCACTACGCCGCCATAGGTGCGAAGCACGGTGCCAGCCGTTTCAAGCAGCACCAAATCTTTACGGATCGTGGTGCCGGTGGTTTGAAAATGCTGGGCGAGATCTTCCACCGAGCATTTTCCCTGCTTTTGCAGATGTTCCAGGATCGCCGCCTGCCGCTGACGTGGTTTCATAGGCTCTTATTACCTTGCAATAAATTTCGATTCGGTAATTTCGCAAGCAATAAGCATTCGAAACGAAATTAACCCTGTTTCAGTTTAAGCGCTAATGATAGAGCATTCTGACAATCACGATCATGGGGAAAGATCACATCGGGCTGCAATTCCTGCCGATTCATGCCGTGTAGCTGCATTACTGGCTGTGGGAGGGCAAAAACCGTCAGGCCTTTCATTATCAGGCTGTCGCGGACGTTTTGCCGCTCATCAAAGGCGAGGGCAATGACCACTCTGGGCCGAAAACGCCCGGATGAACGGCCTACGCCAACGGCACCCTGCTGGCAGAGACGGTCAAAGGCCCGATTAAAACGGCGAATTTGCCAGCCGCCGAGCAGTAGCTGGCTTAGCCAGGCGATCGCCGCCAGGGCGATCAGTGCATTCATCATGCATCCTCCTTTGGGCAGCCTCTGGCTGAGGGCCAGAGGCAACCGGTGACCCGAGAGTTAAAACATAACCTGCCCGCCGGTGACGTTGATCGACTGTCCGGTACAGTAAGAGGCTTTATCGCTGGCGTAAAACAGGAGCGTGTTAAGCACATCCTGGTAGTCACAGCCGCGTTTTAAGGGGACTTTGTCGATGTAGTATTGCTCTACTTCGTCAGCAGGAATGCCGAGTTTTTCCGCGTACTGCGGCAGCAGAGACTGGAACATTGGCGACTTGAGCAGGTTACCCAACATGAGCGCATGCACCGTGATGCCGTATTCCGCCAGATCGAGGGCGAGAGACTGCGTCAGCCCCACGCCACCGAATTTCGCCGCGCTGTAGCCGGAGTTGTGCTTGCTGCCGACCTTGCCGGACTTTGAGTTAATCTGGATGATGCGGCCTTTAATCCCGTCGCGAATCATCAGGCGGGAGAACTCCCTGGCGCACAGGAAGTACCCTACAAGGTTTACCTGCAGCGAACGGTCAAAATCCCCCAGAGCGAAATCACCAATAAACGCCGCTTTGGCGATGCCCGCACTGTAAACCAGCAGATCGACCTGGCCGAAAATCTCGTCCACGCCGTGAGCCAGCGCGGTAACGCTTTGCTCGCTGGTGGCGTCCGAGCCAAATCCCCAGGCAGAACCCGGCCCGTACTGGTCGTTAATTTCCTGCGCGACGCGGGCCGCTTTCTCACTTTGAATATCCACCACGGCAACTTTGTAGCCTTCCTGGGCCAGCCCATGGCAGAGAAACGCCCCGAGCGTTTGCCCTCCACCGATGACAACGGCAACCTGATTCATGTTTTACTCCTTTGATTAAATGACAATGTTTATGCAACAAACTTCAGCTGGCAGCCGGGTTCAATGCTCTGAGGCAGCGGGCCAGCGACGTGTACGGTGCCAGGGTATTCCGCCCGTGCTTCACCATCGAAGCGCAGGGTGATGTGCCCGAGCTCCTGCAAGTTTTGCTGGGCCACGTCGCCGACGGCGGTAACGGCGTAATGTTGGCCATTGAGTTCAAAGTGGATACCTGGCTTTAGCTGGCCGGTCAGCTCGCCGTGGCAGTGGATAAAGCAGTAATCCTGAATATCCGCCGGGGCGCCTTCCCGAAAGGTAATAAGCATGTTGTCTGCCAGCGCCTCGCGAGCGCACTCTCCAATCTGGACGATGGTGGTCTGGTAAATGGTTTGCATGGGGCTTTCCTTTATTGGTAGATGAAGCCGGACACCAGCCAGGCAATTAGCACGGTAGGGGCGCCCGTTAAAAAGCGCCCGACCAGCACAGAAGGCACGCCGACGCGCACCGTTTCCTGGCGCGCTTCCGCCAGAGACAGGCCAACAGGAATAAAATCGCAGGCGGCCTGGGCGTTAATGGCGAACAGCGCGGGCAGCGCCAGGTGAGGAGGGATATGTCCGAGGCCAATCTGCACCCCAATCAGCACCCCGATGACCTGCGCAATCACCGCCCCAGGGCCAAGGAAAGGTGAGAGCAGGGGGAAGGAACAAATCAGCGCGAGCGTAATCAGACCGAGAGGGTTATTGGCCAGCGGGGCCAGGCCGTGGGCAATCCAGTCGCCCAGCCCGGAGGCCATAATGATGCCAATCAGCGCCGACACGAAGGCCATAAAAGGCAGAATCGTTTTCAGAACCGTGTCGATAGTGTCGCGCCCCGCCTGAAACAGCACGGCGACGGCTGAACCCATTCCCATACCGACTTTGGCCAGCAGGCCGTCGCTTTGTTCGGTAATTTTTTTGCTGGCGTCGTAGTCCCGCGCTGGCGCAGGTTTGCGTTCGGCCTGCGGTTCGCCATCGGCCCAGCTAATGTTTTCTTCCCGGACGCCTGATACGTAAATATCTTCAACGATGTACTGCGCCAGGGGGCCTGATTTGCCGGTGGCGTGGATATTGATCGTCGGGATGCGGCGTTTGGGGTAGAGCCCGCAGCGCAGCGTGCCCCCGCAGTCTATGATTGCCAGCGCAATTTCTGCCTCCGGCGGCTCGCCGTCTTTAAAACCGTCTACCGCCTGGCAGCCGGTCATTTCACTCAGCTTATCGACGATTGCCGGGCGCGTACCCGCCGTGATGTAAACGATCTTTTTGCTCGGATCGACCGGGACGATCAGCGGCCCGCCCCATCCACCCTGGCCTTTTTCAATACGAATGCTTTGAGTCATGATTTTTCCTTAGAGGCGGACCTGGCGTTCCAGCTCAATGCCCATTTTTTTCTCGAAAATCGAGGTGGTGAGATCGGTTATCCAGCCGCGGAAGAAGTTGGTAACCAGCCCAACCAGCAAATAGCTCACTGCAAGCGGGGCCAGCGGCAGGCCCAGCGTCGTTAACCCGCTGGCAATGCCCAGATAAACAAACAGTTCGCCAGGGTTGATGTGGGGAAACAAACCGTTCATCGAATGGCAGCTATACGATGCGGCGGCGTAATAGCTCGGTTTGTACTTCTCAGGCATAAAGCGTCCCAGACTTAGCGTCATCGGATTGCAGAACACGAAAGTGCCGATGCAGGGCAGCAAGAGGTAACGCGAAACGGGGTTGCCGGCGCAGCGCTGCGCCATACGTTCAATGCGGTGCTGGCCGATAAAGTTAATCAGCGCGTTCATTATCACCAGCAGGCTGATCAGCAGAGGGAGAATGCCGGTCACCATACCGGTAAAGACCTCTCCGCCTTTCTGAAACAGGCCAATAAACCACTCCGCCCCGTGGGTAATCATGTCGATCATTTCTGTCTCCTGTAGGGTTATCTGCTCACCGTTGTTCCCGGTGGTGGCTCATATTAATCATTTTGAAATGCGTAAATATGTTATTTAGATCTCATTGTGAAATATAAATCTGTCAGTTTGAAAGATTATTGAGTGATGAAAGAGGTGAAAAAATGACGTTCTGATTAACGGAAGGGAAAAGGGGGCTTGATTGAGGGTTCGTTTATGCCGAGGTGTAAAACAGGAATTTACAAGGACTACTGGGTAGATTATGTTATGTTATAACGAAACAATATTGGTGCCGGTATGTCTGTTGCAGCTCCCTCTTCACTGTTTAGCCTTTCCGGGCTATTTCGCGCGGCCCTTGTCGCGCTGCTGATCCTCGGCCTGTGGGGCGCCATTCATTGGGCGGTTATCCTGCCATGATCGAACTGCAGAATCTCGAGCTGGGCTATTACGGCAACGTGGTTGTGTCGGCCCTCAGCGGCCAGTTTCAGCGCGGCAGCATGACGGCGGTGATTGGGGCGAACGGCTGCGGTAAATCGACGCTGTTAAAAACCCTGGCCGGGCTACTGCCTCCCATTTCTGGCAGCGTAAAGTTTCAGGACAATATGCGCCCGCGCATTGCCTGGCTGCCGCAGTTAGGGGAGATGGATCGGCAATTTCCCGCCACGGTTTATGACGTGGTTTGTATGGGGAGCTGGCCGGGACGCGGGCTGTTTTCCGGCCTTCGTCGCCAGCACCGTGAACGCGTGACGGAAGCGATTGAGCGCGTGGGATTAAGTGAGCATTACCTGCGGCCGATTGATGTGCTCTCAGGGGGACAGTTTCAACGCATGCTGTTTGCTCGCCTGCTGGTTCAGGACGCACCGCTGGTCCTGCTCGATGAGCCGTTCACCGGCGTGGATGCGCAGACCAGTGAATTTTTAATGGAACTGATGTGCCAGATGCACCGGGATGGCAAGACGCTTATCAGCGTGCTGCATAACAACGAGCTGGTACGCCGGCATTTTCCTGAAGTCTTGCTGCTCACCCCGGAGGGTTACCAGTGGGGTAACGCCGACGAAGCCTTAGCGCAATATGCTTCCTTTCGCCCACGCCTGGTACAAACAGCATGATTTATCACCTTTTTATTGAGCCGTTTGTGGCTTACGGCTTTATGCGCCGCGCGCTGGTGGCCTGCCTGTCGCTTTCTCTGAGTACCGTTCCGCTCGGCATTTTTCTTCTGCTTCGTCGTATGAGTCTGGTGGGTGACGCGCTTTCTCATGCCATTTTACCCGGCGTTGCCGTGGGTTATCTGGTTGCCGGTATGTCTCTGGTGGCAATGGGCATTGGTGGGTTTGTCGCTGGCGTGCTGGTGGCTTTACTTTCCGGCTGGGTTAGCGCCCGGACGCCGTTAAAAGAAGATGCCAGCTTTGCCGGATTCTACCTTGGGTCGCTGGCACTCGGCGTGACGTTGATATCATTGCGCGGTTCAAGCGTTGACCTGCTGCACCTGCTATTTGGCTCAATTCTCGCCGTGGATGGTGAGGCTATTAAGTTTGTGGGGCTCATTGCAAGCGTGACGCTGATTGCACTGGCGCTGCTTTATCGCGGCCTGGTGCTGGAGTCGTTTGACCGCAGCTTTTTACAGGTGAACAACCGGCTGCTGCCGTCGCTGATACACGGCACGTTTTTGGCGCTGCTGGTGCTTAACCTGGTGGCCGGTTTCCAAATCCTCGGCACATTAATGTCCGTTGGCCTGATGATGCTCCCCGCCATTGCCGCGCGCTGCTGGGCTAAGACATTGCCGGGCTCGATCGCTCTTGCCGTGGTGTGTGGTCTGATTTGTGCCTGGTTAGGGCTGGTGTGGTCTTTCTACGCCTCGTTACCCGCCGGGCCGGCCATTGTGCTTACCGCGAGCGTCGCATTCTTTATCTCAATACTTTTCGGACCGCGCAGCGTGCTTGCAGGGAGCCTGCTGCGTAGGAAATTGGCAATCATAAAGGGGGTTAAATGAAACGTTTAGGGATTGGTATTGCGCTGGCTCTGGCGCTCTCCAGCCAGATGGCTGCAGCGAAAACGCTGAATGTAGTGGCAAGTTTTACCGTGCTGGCCGACATGGCTAAGCAGGTTGGCGGCGATCACGTCAAAGTCACCAGCCTGGTGGGGCCGGATGGCGACCCGCATAGCTTTGAACCTTCGCCGAAAGACAGCGTCGCGTTGCGTAATGCGGATGTGGTGATTGTGAGCGGGCTCGGCATGGAAGGGTGGATGGATCGCCTGGTGACGGCGTCCGGCTACAAGGGCAAAGTTATCGTGGCCTCCCAGGGAATTAACACCCGCAGCATGGAAGAAGACGGTAAATCAATCACTGACCCACATGCGTGGAACAGCGCGGCAAACGGGGCAATCTACGCGGAAAATATCGCTGCAGCGCTGGTTGCTGCCGACCCACAGGATGCAGCGGCTATCCGTAAAAGCGGCGATAGCTATGCAGCTCGCCTGAAGCAGCTAGACGGCTGGGCGAAAAAACGCTTTGCGGATGTGCCGCAGGCTAAACGCAAGGTACTGACCAGCCATGATGCATTTGGCTACTTTGGTGAGGCTTACGGCGTCACGTTCCTGGCACCAGTGGGCTTTTCCACTGAAGCTCAGGCCAGCGCCAGCGACGTTGCATCTCTGATTAAACAGTTGAAAGATGAACATATCGCCACCTACTTCATCGAAAATCAGACCGACCCACGTCTGGTGAAGCAAATTGCCAGCGCGACCGGCGCTAAGCCCGGCGGTGAGCTTTATCCTGAGGCGCTTTCAGGCCCTGGCGGCCCGGCAAGTACCTACGAAAAGGCGTTCAAGCACAACGTGGACACCATCGCCAACAGCATGAAGTAGTTTTTCTCCCGGCCAGCTTTCGCTGGCCGTTCCATTTCTGGAATCCTTCCCGAGTATCCCGATGTAATCCCCTGCAATGCCCGTAAAGTGCTATCGTGTTGGCTAATGATATGTCTACAATCGGAGCCAGCATGACAGACAGCGCATTGTTTGAGCTAAGCCAGCGGGTAGGAAATCGCCTTGGGCAGCTTGGGGCCACCGTGACTACTGCAGAATCTTGTACCGGCGGCTGGATCGCGAAAGTGATTACTGACGTTGCCGGCAGCTCAGCCTGGTTTGAGCGGGGCTTTGTGACCTACAGCAATGAAGCCAAACATCAGCTGATCGGCGTGAACGAAACCACGCTGGAAGCCTATGGCGCCGTCAGTAAAGGCGTGGTGCTTGAGATGGTTCAGGGAGCGCTTGCCGCCGCGAAAGCGGATTATGCGGTTTCTGTCAGCGGTATCGCCGGGCCAGATGGCGGCACGCCAGAAAAACCGGTCGGTACGGTGTGGTTTGGGTTTGCGGATAAGCACGGCAGAACGCTGGCAAAAGTGCAGCGCTTTGACGGCGACCGCGATGCCGTTCGCCGCCAGGCCACGGAATTCGCCCTGCAGAGCCTGTGGGACGATTTTCTAAAAAATAAACTTGATACTGTATGACTGTACAGTATAATTGCCTCAACGAAACAGTATTGAGAACGCGGGGTTGCGAATTATCGCATCACTCAGCATGACAGGAGTAGAAATGGCTATCGACGAAAACAAACAGAAGGCGTTAGCGGCAGCACTGGGCCAGATTGAAAAGCAATTTGGTAAAGGCTCCATCATGCGCTTGGGTGAAGACCGCTCCATGGACGTGGAAACGATCTCTACCGGTTCACTTTCTCTGGATATCGCGCTGGGCGCCGGCGGCCTGCCAATGGGCCGTATCGTAGAAATTTACGGGCCTGAATCTTCCGGTAAAACAACGCTGACCCTGCAGGTTATTGCGGCCGCACAGCGAAGCGGTAAAACCTGTGCGTTCATCGATGCCGAGCACGCGCTGGATCCGGTTTATGCCAAAAAGCTGGGTGTTGATATAGACAACCTGCTGTGTTCCCAGCCGGA
The DNA here is from genome assembly GCA_018231245.1 of Gorgopas trochilus. Lineage (NCBI taxonomy): Eukaryota > Metazoa > Arthropoda > Insecta > Lepidoptera > Hesperiidae > Gorgopas > Gorgopas trochilus. The sequence continues at coordinate 58,628 of DWRP01000024.1, forward strand.
TACCGGTGAGCAGGCGCTGGAAATCTGTGACGCGCTGGCACGTTCTGGTGCGGTTGACGTCATCATCGTTGACTCCGTTGCGGCGCTGACGCCGAAAGCGGAAATCGAAGGTGAAATCGGCGACTCTCATATGGGCCTTGCGGCACGTATGATGAGCCAGGCAATGCGTAAGCTGGCGGGTAACCTGAAGCAGTCCAACACGCTGCTGATCTTCATCAACCAGATCCGTATGAAAATTGGCGTGATGTTCGGTAACCCGGAAACCACGACCGGTGGTAACGCGCTGAAATTCTACGCGTCTGTCCGTCTCGACATTCGTCGTATCGGTGCAGTGAAGGATGGCGAAAACGTCGTCGGTAGCGAAACCCGCGTGAAGGTCGTGAAAAACAAAATTGCCGCGCCATTTAAACAGGCTGAATTCCAAATCCTCTACGGCGAAGGCATCAACTTCTACGGTGAGCTGGTTGACCTGGGCGTGAAGCACAAGCTGATTGAAAAAGCGGGTGCATGGTACAGCTACAACGGTGAAAAAATCGGTCAGGGCAAGGCAAACGCCAGCAACTTCCTGAAAGAGAACAAGCCGATGGCGGAAGAAATTGAGAAGAAACTGCGCGAAATGCTGCTGAATAACCAGGACAGCACGCCGGACTTCACGGTTGATGACCACGACGAAGACGCGGTCGAAACTAACGAAGACTTCTAAAACAAGACAAAGGGCTGCTAACGCGGCCCTTTGTGCTTTCTCTCTCCTGATATCGATCTTTGCCACACGACCCTATGTCTGACAACACCGCTTCTCCCCGCCGCAGCCCTTTTGCCCGCCTTCTGGATAAGGCGACCCGTATTCTTGCCATGCGTGACCACAGCGAATATGAGCTGCGCCGTAAGCTGGCAACGCCTTCTGTCTTTGCGGCAAAATCTGCTAAAGAGGACGAACCTGAGGTCACTCAGGAAGACATTGATAAGGTTATTGCCAGGTGTTACGAACACCGCTGGCTGGACGACGTGCAGTTTGCGTCACGTTTTATTGCCAGCCGCAGTCGGAAAGGGTATGGACCGCAGCGTATTCGGCAAGAACTGAAGCAAAAGGGCATCGAACGGGCCATTGGGGAGTCCGCGATGATAGCCTGTGAAATTGACTGGCCGCCGCTGGCGCGCGAACTGGCCGAACGCAAGTTTGGCTCGCCGCTGCCAACAGAGTGGCAGATGAAGGCTAAAGTGCAGCGTTTTCTTCTCTATCGTGGCTTCTTTATGGAAGACATTCAGGAGATCTGGCGAAATTTTGCTGATTAGGGCCACACTGGATTTTACTTCCCTCGCCAGAAAACTTATCTTATTCCCACTTTTTTCCAGGTAAGCTGGCCTGAGCCGTCTGCGTTACGGCCGTCATGGCAGCTTTACAACTCTTCGTTAGCTTGATTCCAGGATAATTATGAGCAAGAGCACCGCTGAGATCCGTCAGGCGTTTCTCGATTTTTTCCATAGTAAAGGCCACCAGGTTGTAGCGAGCAGCTCCCTGGTCCCGAACAACGATCCAACTTTGCTGTTTACCAATGCCGGGATGAACCAGTTCAAGGATGTTTTCCTGGGCCTCGACAAACGTAACTATTCCCGCGCTACAACGTCTCAGCGTTGCGTCCGCGCAGGCGGCAAGCACAACGATCTGGAAAACGTCGGTTACACCGCGCGTCACCATACCTTCTTCGAGATGCTGGGTAACTTCAGCTTTGGCGACTATTTCAAACACGATGCGATTAACTTTGCCTGGGAACTGCTGACCGGCGAAAACTGGTTTGCGCTGCCGAAAGAACGCCTGTGGGTGACCGTCTACGAAACCGATGACGAAGCCTATGAGATCTGGGAAAAGGAAGTGGGTGTGCCGCGGGAGCGCATTATTCGCATTGGCGATAATAAAGGCGCAGCCTTCGCATCCGATAACTTCTGGCAGATGGGTGACACTGGCCCTTGCGGTCCTTGCACCGAGATTTTCTACGATCATGGCGATCACATCTGGGGCGGCCCTCCGGGAAGTCCTGAAGAAGATGGCGATCGCTATATTGAGATCTGGAACATCGTGTTCATGCAGTTCAACCGTCAGATCGACGGCACGATGCTGCCTCTGCCAAAACCTTCTGTAGATACCGGTATGGGTCTGGAGCGTATTGCAGCTGTTCTGCAGCACGTTAATTCCAACTACGATATCGACCTGTTCAAAAAGCTGATTCAGTCCGTTGCCGAAGTGACCGGCGCGACCGATCTGTCGAACAAATCCCTGCGCGTTATTGCGGACCACATTCGTTCATGTGCATTCCTGATCGCGGATGGCGTAACGCCTTCTAACGAAAACCGCGGTTACGTTCTGCGTCGCATCATTCGTCGCGCTATTCGCCACGGCAACATGCTGGGTGCGAAAGACACCTTCTTCTATAAGCTGGTTGGCCCGCTAGTCGAAGTCATGGGTTCCGCAGGCGAAGAACTGGCCAAACAGCAGGCGCTGGTTGAGCAGGTTCTGAAAACCGAAGAAGAGCAGTTTGCCCGCACGCTGGAGCGTGGTCTCGCACTGCTGGATGACGAACTGGCGAAGCTGAAGGGCGACACGCTGGATGGCGAAACCGCTTTCCGCCTGTATGACACCTACGGCTTCCCTGTGGACCTGACGGCTGACGTGTGCCGCGAGCGCAACATCAAAGTTGACGAAGCCGGCTTTGAAGCCGCAATGGAAGAGCAGCGTCGTCGCGCGCGCGAGTCCAGCGGTTTTGGCGCAGACTACAACAGCATGATCCGCGTGGATTCTGCGTCTGAATTTAAAGGCTATGACAGCCTCGACCTGAACGCGAAAGTGACCGCGCTGTTCGTTGACGGCAAATCCGTTGACCAGATTACTGCTGGTCAGGATGCTGTCGTGGTGCTGAACGAGACGCCATTCTATGGTGAGTCCGGCGGCCAGGTTGGCGATAAAGGTACCGTCAAAGGTAACGGCGTTGATTTCTCGGTTGGCGATACTCAGAAATACGGCCAGGCCATCGGCCACCTGGGCAAGCTGGTTTCCGGCGTGCTGAAAGTCGGCGACAGCGTGGAAGCGAAAGTTGATGAAGCTCGTCGCGCTCGTATTCGTCTGAACCACTCCGCAACGCACCTTCTGCATGCCGCGCTGCGTCAGGTACTTGGTACCCATGTTGCTCAGAAAGGCTCCTTGGTAAACGACAAAGGCCTGCGCTTCGACTTCTCTCATTTTGAAGCGATGAAGCCGGCTGAAATCCGCGCCGTAGAAGATATCGTTAACGCGCAGATTCGCCGTAACCTGCCTGTTGAGACCAACGTAATGGATCTCGAAGCAGCGAAAGCGAAGGGCGCAATGGCGCTGTTTGGCGAGAAATATGATGACCACGTGCGTGTGCTGAGCATGGGGGACTTCTCCACCGAGCTGTGTGGCGGTACTCACGCATCCCGTACGGGCGACATCGGTCTGTTCCGCATTGTTGCGGAGTCCGGTACGGCGGCTGGGGTGCGTCGTATTGAAGCCGTGACTGGCGAAGGCGCACTGGCCAATCTCCATGCGCAAAGCGACCAGCTGCACGACATCGCTCAACTGCTGAAAGGCGACAGCCAGAACCTGAACGAGAAAGTCCGTTCGGTGCTGGAACGTACCCGCCAGCTGGAAAAAGAGCTGCAGCAGTTGAAAGAACAGCAGGCTTCGCAGGAGAGCGCAAACCTCTCCAGCAAAGCGGTTGAAGTAAAAGGCGTTAAATTACTGGTAAGCGAGCTGAGCAACGTCGAGCCTAAGATGTTGCGCACCATGGTCGATGACCTGAAAAATCAGCTCGGCTCCGCCGTAATTGTTCTGGCCACCGTGGCAGAAGGGAAAGTGTCTCTGATTGCTGGTGTATCCAAAGAGGTGACCGACCGCGTGAAAGCGGGGGAACTGGTGGGGATGGTTGCACAGCAGGTAGGCGGCAAAGGGGGCGGTCGTCCTGATATGGCTCAGGCGGGTGGTACAGACGCAGCGGCATTGCCGGGCGCACTGGCCGGCGTTGAGGCCTGGGTTACGGCAAAACTCTGAAAATAACTAAAAGTGTAATTGCGCCATAACTGTTCTCAGTTATGGCGTACTACCATTTACACACTATCAATAATGATAAAGTCAGGTTGAAGTTGTGTATATCGGCTAAACTTAGATATAACAGAGTGTAATGCTATGACAGAGTGCGTGTTATCTATTTGTCATTCGTTACGATTTCGCGTTATATGATGGATAATGCCGGGATACAGAGACCCGACTCTTTTAATCTTTCAAGGAGCAAAGAATGTTAATTCTGACTCGTCGAGTTGGTGAGACCCTTATGATTGGGGATGAGGTGACCGTGACTGTGCTTGGGGTAAAAGGCAACCAGGTCCGTATCGGTGTTAACGCCCCGAAGGAAGTCTCTGTACACCGCGAAGAAATCTACCAACGTATCCAGGCTGAAAAATCCCAGCAAACGAATTTCTAAAAATATCGCGCCTCGCTGAAATCTACAGCGAGGCGCACCTCTTCTGCCTGCTGTTTCCTTTCTCTCCCGTTAACGTCATTTTTGCTTCGCTTATCAGCGTGCCGTTTCTGCGCGCGTATTGCCGTTTGCCTGTTGATAAAACACTCTTTTTGTCTCCAAATTACGCTAATCGAGCGTGATTTGTGCAATCGATAGCGAGTAGGGAAAAATTGTTTGACTTATAAGTCCCAGAAAGTAATATGTGCGCCACGCAGCGACGAGAAGCTCTTACGAGTAACTCGAAGCACTCGAAAGAGGCGTGTGGTGAGGTGGCCGAGAGGCTGAAGGCGCTCCCCTGCTAAGGGAGTATGCGGTCAAAAGCTGCATCCGGGGTTC